>WURS02056928.1:0-7500 GCA_011762765.2 Rhinocypha anisoptera | reverse complement strand
GCCAATTTTAATTCAAGTTCTGCTTGTATCGCATGTGAAGCTCACACATTTCGGTGTGCCCAAAGCGAAGAGTGCATTCCCAGAGGGTGGCTTTGTGATGGCCAGCCGGACTGTGGCAGTGGTGACACCAGTGATGAGACCATGTCACTGTGCGGTGAAATTGCCCAAACTTTGCTTCATCAAGACGACCAGACTGCAAATATCACCGCTGGCTTGCTTCTGGATCAACCTCACGTTTTGCTTTACAACCAATCGCAACTTATCACACTGATTCGATCCTTTGGAAACGTTTCCAATGCTTTTTATCCACTGTTTGGCGAGAATCAGGTTTGTTATATAATAATTTAACCACTGCTAGTAAACAACTAAGAAAAAATAGTAATTTGACCAATAAAAATTGAAATAGTAATTTTGTCAATTAGTAAATCTATCAAAATTTTAACAAAGAAGAACACAGATTAATCTGAATGACTAATAAAAATCTTTTTGAATAGACCCTGGACATAGGACCAATGCTCACCACGACACGTGACTCAAACCTATGCTGGCTCGACCGGTCACGTGCCACCCTACGCTGTATCTCCCTACTCTACCTGATAGTCTACCCGGGTAACATCTCGACACTTGAACCAGAGGAATCCCAGAATCAAGAATATTCAATTCCAAGCTATATTGACGCAAAAGGTATTGCTAGGATTGCATTGGACTGGCTCACTGGAAACTGGTATCTACTGGATGCACGTAATGAGTTGCTTTACCTGTGCACTCATCAGTTAAGCCAATGTCGTGTGATACTTGACCATCGAGTACTTCGAAGACCACTGGCACTTGAAGTTGATGCCGCCGAGGGTTTGATTTTTATCTCTCGCAGGGGAGATCGTTCACGAATTGGAACCGGAAGTCTTGGACCGGCCATACTCAAAGCCGATCTTGATGGAACTCAAGTTGAGACTGTAGTTGAAGTACGTCTCATTGAGCCCACTCATCTCGCAATCGATGTCACCAATCGAAAAGTCTACTGGATCGATACCAAACTTGGTAGGGTATAGTCGAGATATAGAATATAGAAGAAATACATTGTCACACTTTTCACTACACTAGGGCTTTTAACTTAACCCAAACAAAAATTGAATTCAAAAAAAATTACTGTCTAGTGATAACCTGACATTGAGCATGTTTCTAGTTATAACTTTACAATTTTAAAAATACCAGTTTTTAAAGTGTTAAATCAAGAAAAGTTGGCTTATAACTTTACAATTTTAAAAAAATTATCTTACAAGCGTTGATTTTTCAAAATGTTTGTTTATAAACTTACGTGTTTAAATTGAAAGTCTATTACAAAGACTTATCGAGTTATAACCAGAAACGTGCTTAACCCTCTTGATTTCAAAGATTATCAGTAAAAGATAAGCCATATATCGTTAACAGTAGGTTGTACTCATAGATTTACTGACTGTAAAGCACGCAATCCATATCATTATTTTTGTTCACATAGATCTCCTCGAGTACACGGATTACAATGGAACCAGCCGGCACACGATTCGAGACCAGAATCCCACTCGAGAACATCAAAGTTGGACTCAGACTCTGTCGCTGTCGGCCAATGCCAACCGAGTCTATTTGGTAACCCGAGAAAATCAAGTCCAGCAAAGTTACAATTCAATTGCGATGAGTGTTCTCTACATGTCACGCAATGCAAGCACGTGGCAAACCTTCGACAATGCAAAAAACCTAACCTTCACCAATGCAACCATTGTGTACAATGTGGTACAATCTAGTGTGGCCAAGATGATTGCCAGACTTTGTGAGCCGTGTGAGAAGAAACTCTGTGTGCCTAGCTTTGACCACGTGGCACGACAGATTATCTCGGGTCAATGTTTCGAATCCAACGAATCGCAATCTCCACTAATGATCTACTCACGTGGCGAACCGGGATTAATTTGGATTAATTCACTCAACTCGACCTCATCTGAAAACTCAATTCAACCAATCACATTTGCACATTTTCCAACTACGTTTGATCTTGATCCTCAAACAGGTTGGATTTACTACTTCGACGATTGCGATTCGTCACTTGGCGCACATACTTTAAGTTTTGAAGCAGCGAATTTGAATCAAACTCAGGTTATTCGTAAAATTAATCTAGATACGTTGGGTTTGAAACACATTGAATCAATTGCATTGGACTGGATTTATCTCAATCTCTATCTAATTGAAGATTCAAGTATCTTTGTGCTTGGCATGCGTAATCAAACTCTTCAACCCCTCAAAACTTTGGTAACAAATCTCACCAGACCTAAAGATTTGGTTCTTGACTTGACCGAAAGTTTGCTTTTCTACTCTCAACACGGAGATGGAGCCTTAATTAATCCAAGCATCTCTGTTTCATGGATGGACGGGTCAGAGGTCAAAGTTCTTGTTGATTCCGATGTAAAGTTTCCCACTTCACTTGCCTTGGACCACTCTAACATGCATCTCTACTGGTGTGACACTTTCTTTCGACGAATAGAACGAATCAACTACGACGGCTCAGACCGAAAGGTGATCTTACAAAGTCTTCGAGTTGGCATTGCCACATCACTCTATTATTTCGAGCAATCACTCTACTGGACTGAACTACAACACGGAACCGTACAGCGGTACAACTTGACTTCAAAATTGGCAACCATTTTAGTTCAAGATACTCCCCCATTGTATCAAGTGAAAATTCTTGGTTCAAAAGTGCCTAACGTAACATTAGATACACTTCAACTTTCGAATCGGAAGTGTCAACATTTGACCTTGTCTGGTAGACCTAACACCAGTGTCAGTTGTGTCTGTGATGATCACTTTCGGGTGGACCCAGAAACACCCACTCAGTGTCTACCAATAACTCCGGAAGAGTTGACTGAAAGTTTTTGTGGCAGCACAAATCAAACGTACTGTATGGAAAGCCGCGCATGCGCAGTGGTGTGTCGCACAAAACGTGAAAATAAATCTAACCAGTGCACGATTGATGGCTACGAGCCAACACCAGGTTTGTACCGCTAAACTCTGGAAACTCTTATCCTTTTTTTTGAAAACGAAAAAAAAAGGTTAGACTTCCCATCAACTTATGTTTCCAAACAAATATTAAGTAGAAAAGTTGAAATTGCATTCTTTCTTTCTCCTTCCTTCCTTCTCCTTCACTTCTGTTGGTTCCAAATAGAACCAAAAGTAGTATCCCAGTGTGATGGATTCAAGGAATTCCTGTGCGACAATGGCCAACGATGTATCCCGTGGAATTGGCTGTGTGACGGACACAAGGATTGCCATGATCAGAGTGATGAAGTACTGGAATGGTGTGAACTGGGCAGTATCTGTCCGCCTGACCACTTCCGGTGCTTCGAATCGCAACTCTGCGTTCCGGAAGTGTGGCGATGTGATCACGATCCGGACTGCGAGACTGTCGATGGCAATGAACCGACTGACGAGGCAAATTGTACAGCCGAAGAAGGCCATTTATATAATTCGACCTTAATTAAGACAAATTAACAAAAAATCATTCAATTTACACCACATATAAGCATTCCTTTGGGGTATTGAATTTCCCAATATTTATATTGAAAAATTATAAAAAATAAATAATTTTAATTCCAATATTTGATATTTTTTATTTTTAGAGAGACTAGAAGCTTCTAAAGAGAATCGATCTCGGTTTTCTGGTCTGTCGAAAAACTCGAGAACTCTGGTTGGATTTTGACAACACTTGTTCATTTTGTAATTGGATTTTTCAATAAATTATTTCAACATTTCGAATTTGTAAGAATTTTGGACAAATTTTTTCAACCAAATTTTCAGTTTAAATTATCTGACAAACTTGTAAACGTAGAGCAAAAATTCGATGTAAAGCATCATGTACTAATGGAAAACAAATTAAGACAAACTTTGAATTTAACAAAACTCATTAATTTGCTTACCTCAACAAAACTGGTCATCGAGATCAGTCCAAAACAATAGTAGGTGAAGCCATACTTTTTTCTTCGGCAATGAAATGCCTCTACATAGAAAGCCAAGCTACGGTTGAGTCGACCGCGAAATCTCTTTCGACCTGCAAGGAATACCAAAGGTTTGTTTGGTTTAGCCAGTCTTCGATTCACGGTGACATAGATGAAATGAATGCCAAAGATGCAGATCCACTGTTGAATGCACACAAAACCCAGCACCACTCTGGCAAGTGGAGTGTAAGATTTGTGTAGAACCAGCAAAACCAGAAGACAATTGGAAGGACAGTTGACAAGAAGAAAAGCAAAGAAAGTTTTCCCAAAAAGCCGATTGGTGGTGAGAATAGTTACCGTAAACCTTCGACTTTCACATAACCATTCTTTTAGTTTAGCCTGCTGCCATCTGGTGGATAGGTTGGAAAGTTGTTTCAAAGAGCTACAAAGTTGTTCCAACTTGAGAATGTAGGCTCGAAGAACTACAGCCACAATCACACACAATAGTATCATGATATGTGCAAAGAGATACCAAGAAATAGTTTCGATAATGCAGTTTAATTCAAGATAACCGAAAGCCACTGGAAGTAAAATCCATTGACTTAGTTGCCAGTTGGCAAAGTAATCTGGTGCATTCTGGTAGAAATAGTGCCACGTATACAGTTGATTCCATAATTTCGATAAATCTAGTTTTTTTATAAAAAAAACTATTAGATAAATAATTTAATGCATTGTTTTTGTTAGGTTGGGATAGTTAGATATTTACTGTTTTGATTAAGTTGAAATAGTTAAATAAGTATGGCTCTGTTTAGTTTGAGATTGAAGATAACTGAATATGTACCATTCTAGTTAGATTAGAATAGTTGTATATGTAATGCTTGTGTTGGTTATGTTGAAATAGTTAAATATGTACTGTTCTAGTTAGTTTGAGAGAGTTAGATAAATACGATTCTGGTTAAATTGAAATAGTTGGAAATGTTATGTTAGAAAATAAATAAGTACTATGTACGGCTTTGGTTATGTGGAAATGGTTGAATATGTACTTTTATGGTTAGATTTAGATCTCTCTCTATCTCTCTCACTCTCTCTTTCTTTTTTTCTCTCTCTTTCTCACTCTTTCTCTCTCTCTTCCCCTCTCTCTCTCTTTTTCTCTCTCTCCCTTTCTTTCTTTCTCTCTCTCTTCCTCTCTCTCTTTCTTTCTCTCTCTCTTTTTCTCTCTCTCCCTTTCTCTCTTTTTCTCTTTCTCTCTCTCTTTCTCTCTCTCTCTCTCTTCCTCTCTCTCTTTCTCACTCTTTTTCTCTCTCTTTCTTTTTCTCTCTCTCCCTTTCTCTCTTTCTTTCTCTCTCTCTTTTCCTTTCTCTCTTTCTTTCTTTCTTTCTCTCTCTCTTTCTCTCTCTCTCTCTCTCTCTCTCTCTCTTTCTCTCTCTCTTTCACTCACAAACACATACCCAATCTCTCACTCACTTATTTACTCCATACATATTCAACAAGAATGTAACATTATTAATCTTTTCGATTTCAAGTATTATCAGTAAAAAAATAAGCTTTATATCGCTAATTGAATGAGCGGGACACATGCACGATAGCGCAGTAGGGAGCGAAAAGGTTAACAAACTTACCGATGACTACCACAAAACATTGAAACAAATTAGTGAGCACCAGTGCCAACATTCGTGTGTACTGAGAAGCAGAACGACCTTTGTACAGGTGTGGGAGAAGAAAGAACGAATCATCTTGATCTACAATCAACTTTCGTGCCAAGAGAATCACATCGGGTTCGAACCGAAAGTAGAATTGTTCCATATAGTAGAGTGCCAAGAGCATAAAACCAGGAATAATGAGTCGTACCAATGGTTCCAAGTGATAAATCGCAATCACATCAAAGAGAATGACACACTGCATTGGATCGTGATTGACAAGATAGTACCAAGTCCATTGCAGTGAGACAACCGAGAGAATTAGATAGCCAAGCAAGAATTGTTTGCGTAACTGGCGAAATTCGGAATCTTGTTGATAGATGTGATCGACATTCTCAAAGTAGCGCTTCAAGTAGCGAATTGATTTGTAAGGTGTGATTGCCTCTAAAACTACGGATCGTTTGGGTAGCATCGTGCAAAACTCTGGCATCAAACTCAAACGAATCAAATCAAATTGATCTAGGTTAGCAAACCAAGATCAAAAACATAGAACACACTAAACTCAAATCTGCTAAAAAAAAGGTTAAACATAGGACAGCTTTACAGATATACTGGTAAAATTTAACATATTTTACACTTTAATGTTATAGGATTAAAATTTCACCATAAAGACAGTAAAGATGTCTCAAGTTAAACAATTGAGTTTAGAGTGAAGAATGAAAGAAGCAAAAAGAAAAATTTGCCGTGGTTTGGGTAACCCTAAAATCGAAATCGAGACTGTTAGTTATAATGCTATTAAAATCATTAAAAACTGCCATCGATCTTCTATCGGGGGGTTCCGGCAAAACTCTTTGATCATTCAAAAGGTTGCAACTTTGTTTCAAGTTACCAAGGAAATTTTATTCTTTTGTACGAATGATGAATAATTAGAGTAAAGTAAATTAAGAAAAAAAGAAAAGAGAGAGGGTAGAGAAAGAGAGAGGGATAGAGAAAAAGAGTTAGAGAAGGAGTTAGAATGAGAGAGGGGAATAGAGAGAGAGAGAGAGAGAGAGAGAGAGATGGAGAGAGAGAGAGAGAGGGAAAGAGGGATAGAGAGAATTAGAAAGAGAGATAAAGAGAGAGAGGGGGGAATAGAGAGAGAGAGAGAGAGAGAGAGAGAGAGAGAGAGAGGGCAAGAGGGATAGAGAGAATTAGAAAGAGAGATAAAGAGAGAGAGAGAGAGGAATAGGGAGAGAGTAAGGGATAGGAAGAGAGAGAGAGAGAGAGAGAGAAAGAGAGTTAGAGAGAGAGAAAGAGAGTTAGAGAGGGAGTTAGAAAGAGAGAAAGAGTTAGAAAGAGAGAGAGAGAGAGGAGTTAGAAAGAGAGAGAGAGGGGGGAGTTAGAAAGAGAGAGAGAGAGAGAGAGAGAGAGAGAGAGAGAGAGAGTATTCAAAAACCCAAAGGTCTACCAAAGGAGACATTTTTGCGGAGGATTCATAGCACTGGAAACGGAACAGTTGAATGCTTGAGCAAACTCAATCATATTCCACAGTGGAACATTCACTCGGTAATACAATGGACTGTGAGTGTCGAATTTGATTTTTTTTCGAATTTGCTCCGGTGTATAGTTGGAACAGAATGTCTATTTAAAAAAAAAGAATAATTTAAAAATTATTTTGGTAACGAAATACATGTAGCAAAGCTTAAGTGAGTATAAGAGTTAACACTCCGTCTGTTTTTAGTTTTTCACATGATTTTTTGATTCTGAAGTCATTTCGCTGACCCCAAGTCTATACATGCGCAAGTTTCTCGTGCCGCACGTTACGTAACTAACGCATAATCAATGGTTGTTTTCACAGCGGAAAAGTGCTAATTTGTGCTGCCATCTATCGTTTAGTTTGACAATATCAAAGCATTGTCAAAGGCGGC
>WURS02056918.1:0-10791 GCA_011762765.2 Rhinocypha anisoptera | reverse complement strand
TCCGGTCGGGGGGAGGTTGTCCCTTAAAAGCCCCGCCGGCCCCCCCCCCCTCCCCCCCCCCCCCCATTGTTAGCGAACATCTGCAGAGTCATGTTGTCCCAGAGACCTTTTCCTCCTCGCACGAGAGGTAGATACGTACATACCTGCAGCTATATGATGTGCAAGAAAATGATGTTGTAGTGTTTGCAAAGCTACAAGCCCCTTTTATTCTCCTCCCAGTATTACAAATCCGTCGTTTCTTCTCCCGCTGACCCTCCTAAATGTTTAAGAGAGAGGGATTCCGGGCTTGCACGTCGATGAGCGTAACAAAGAGGAGGTAGGAGGGGGTATTTCGCCCTACCGACGTGAGAGAGAGAGAGAGAGAGAAATGGGGAGAAGCAGGGCCGGGTGGAGCGGGGCGGCTACGACACTGCTCTGAGAGGTCTACCTTTGCGATTGATGAAGTCGGGTTGAGAAGGAGTCGCGGAGAAAAGGAGAAAGCACTACATCCCTTACTCTTTGTTTTTGTCCTCATTGTCGAAGGCGAAGAATGTTCTGCCTTGCGGGTGTAGGCACAGGTGTCTCTGTATCACAGGGGGCTGCAGAGTCAAATGCTCACTCACGACTGAGCCTCTCCTTGTGTTCGTCGGATTCTGATATACGAGTAGATGTAGATGCACTCACTCAACAACCGTCTTTCTCTTTACACTCTGTTGCCAAATCTACTTACTTACTGAAAGCAAAAAGAGCGCTGACTCAGTACTAGCTGATTCACGTGAACGAAAGCGACTCTACAATTAGTATTCTCTCTCGTTACAGTCCAAGTGGAACTATTCACATTCATCTTATTGGTCGACTTTCAGAGATAATGGTATAAAAACTATGAAAAAGATTTTTCATACTCTTTCATACATTTTTTCAGAGTATTTTTGTTTATTAGGTGCTTCGACGGCTGTGGTCGTTTTGCACCACTTCAAATCATTGAAAAAACCCTATTAGACTAACACAGCACCCATTCCTGGACGGGACTCGACTCTGCGACCTTTGGGTTAGCCGGCGAGCACGCTACTCACCAGGCTAAACCGTCCGGCGATGTGAATCTTTCACTCTTCCAAGCACTACAGGAGAATACATGCAAAAGTGACCAGTAAAATTAATTTTCGAAACCACATGCCTTATCTTCACCTGATAGTGACTATATGTGTAATTTCTACTAGACTACTAATGTTGGAATACAGGAAGGTTATTTTTATTTATCTCAGAAAGAATATAATATTAGTTACCAGGATTGAGTTCCTATTTGAATGCATATTTGGAAATATTATTTCTATAAGCCGGCATAGGAAAATCCAAAGGATTACTTGGTTCCTGGAGTATAAGCTGATAGTTAATTTGCTCTTTATCTGTCATACATTAATTTGGAACTCATATCCTGCCACGAGAATGAATTTTTCAAAACTTTCTATGTAATAGGTCATATTTGTGAAACCTCAGTGACACGAAAGAGTTATGCACGTAATCGTGAATATAAAAATGTGTTCAATATAGTTACAGAGTAAGTACGTAGAATGTGAAAGAAAAATAAACAAGTTCTGAAAACATAGTTTAATTCAACTTCCACAATTCTTTCATTGATAGAAACTTGGCTTCAAAGATGCAGTGAAGAGTTTACAATAGATACTTTTCAGATCTAGGAACACTAATAAATGTTTTTCCCTATTAAATATATTCCCGGCCAGATGCTGAAATATTTTAATAATAAGCACTGAAAAACTATTTCCTATTTCTAAGATGATTTAAGTACATTATTTATCAAAAATCATATATCAAACATCATTTATCATATAACATCTTGAAAATGTTTGGCAACCCTATAAAGGGAGTCCACTACCTCTTCGCATTCTTAATAAACCTTATGATGCTAATTTCTTATGAATATTCTTTACAGGATAGGGTCATACTGCTGTAAATAATCATCTAGTTAACATCGTCTCTCTGAATACATCCCTTAATCTAAGGTAGGTGAATATATTTTTACTGATACGTTCTATCTCCAAAATACAACATTGCATATATTTGATTTACATTTAACTGGGATTATTATATTTTTAACTTTCAGCTTGTGGATGCATTATAGCAAAAATGAGCACTATTTCAAAGTAAATTACTATTTAAGGTTTTGATCTAAACATAAATAATTTTGTTGAAAATTTTGGGTACCCATTACAAACACTTATTACATTTTTCGCGTTAACATTAATACATTTAATTATAAGATATTACATAATTAATGATTAGGAGTTTTTCATATAATTTTATCATACCGTTAAAACTTTTAATTTAAATCATTTTTTAGAATTTTACTACGAACCTGGTTTCAGGTACTGAAAATAAAAGGCCTGCAGTTAATTCAATAAGATACTCGTAAGAGGGAGAGAGATTTTTTTAATCCCAGACTTCAAACATGTGACACACGCTAGTTTTAGCTAATTAGGTCCTTAGCCCGTCCACCTCCCGCTGCTGTTCATGTTTACATACAATATAAATGAAAAGCCACTGGGCAAGGCTGTTGCTGTTACTATGCAGGAAATTAAGCCCGAGAGGTTTGGAGAATTTTGGAGATATGGAGAGGGTTGGTTTTGGGCCGATGGAACTCAATGTATATATGAATGTTTCGGCAGGATTTGGGTCCTTGAGTAAGTACCTATCCCTCGGGTACGGAGGCTCAGTCCTCTTTACAATCATCAGATCTTGCGCTGAAGGGTTGAAAGCGGATATGTCGAGCGATCCTAAGGGGTGGGTCTACTCCGCACTAATTCCTTGGCAGGTATTCATCTTTACTCTGTAGATTTTTGTTTCGTGATGCTGTAGTTGTCTCAGACCACATTGATATGAAATAGTCTCTGTGCTCGAGATTTTTTCGGGACTCCCTGACCCTTGCAGTCGCCAATTAAAATCGTACTTTTGTATGCGTAGTACGGAAAAATGATGCTTTAAGATCATATTCGAGATGATTATTTTCTGTTCACGTGTATGGTAGAAGATAAAAAATAAAATTGTACGAGCATCTAATTTGTGTATACCAAAAGGAGTGTCGGAATACCACAAGTTGTATTTTGACCTTCACAAACCGTAACCAGGAATGAATCAAGTCCAGTTATTTTCGTTTTGTACTGACATCTGAGATGTAAAATTCTCCAGCTTCTTAAAATAATTTGTCCACTTCCACCATATTTCAATCTTCATTTCAATCATAAATGCTTATATTACAATTAATTATAAGATAATACTAGCACACCTGCTACATGCTTTGCAGGCAGTCACTGTCTGGTGTTCTCTTGAAGTAAACTTTGTGTTTTTACTTCATTTTGTACTATTCAAGTGGGAGTAGTGGGAAATGTGTGTAAATGAGTGAATATGTTTCCCAAACATGAAAATAAATTTTAGAATAATTTGTGAGACATACAAGTAAGCAATTTGGAGTAAAATAATTCATATTTTTCATTTCTCTGAGCAATGCGCACTGTAGTAGACTGAGGAGAGTACCATTTTTGAGATACAGTTACTCCACCGATCAGGTAGTCATAGCTGAAAAAAAGGGCCAAAAATCCGTTTTCTATCACACAGGGAGCCATTTTTACTTTTTTTCATACATTTGCGGTAGTAAAGTATCATTTCCTTTTTCATTTTTTAAAAACTCACTCTAGTAGTTTGAGGAGAGTACCATTTTTTGAACATGTATACTACGCTCATTGAGTGATTATTGTTGCAAAAGTAAAGAGAAATTACTATCACACATTGATCCTAGTCAATTCTTAGTCATTTTTCAATTCTTTGCTCACTACAATTATTAGTTGACTGAGGGGAGTACCAATTTCTGAAAAATGTTAGTTATATGCTAATCCTTCGTGAAAAAGTTCGCATCACAAACTGACACAATAAGAGAGGTGGTATACCATTCAAGATAATTGCTAAACCACATATTTTGCATTTTTCTTTGCGTTATCAACTGCAAAAAAAATCCAAAACTACTAACTAATCATGAATCCACACTCAACGCACCAAGCCTCACTCTTTTACATATAAACTTGAGAGAAAAAAAAACAAAACGGATACCGAATGACTGACTGACACGCTACAAAATTAATAAATATAGATGGATGCATGTATCTAAACGCATGTTATCGTCGGATGAATTTTTAATTAATTTATCAGTGATAAATGTATTTTTGATTTCTTTCCTTCTCGTGAACCATTACACGATTGCTACTTAAGTTCTAATAGACACGAAATTCCCTTTATTACAGACAATTAGGAAACGGGAAGTTATGGAAGTGTGATTTGAATTCAGTAATAGCTATTTCAAAGTTATCGGGTTTGGTTAATTGCTTTGCAGTCTGAATTGCATATCTTACGCGTCGATTTATTAGACTGATTGTTGATCAATGTCACCTATTGAGATGATTCATCCAAATGGCTGAAGTACCCTGTATTACTTCAGCAAGAAAGAAACGGAATGGATTCCAAGGTAATGTCCCTAATATTCCCTTACAACAGTTATAACACTAAACCATATCTTAGTTCACTTTCTAGTGGAAAGGGATGAAGTTGGTTTATTTTCAACGTAGTTGCTTTAACGTTACCCGATATAACGAGTTCAATGTCATTCCATAACACACTTAATTGATACGTGGAGGCAACTCTCCCATTGGATTAATAATTTCTTTAGCATTTGACTCTGGACTTGTTGCATGATTCAAAGTCATTCAACTGGTATGCACGCGTTCAGTGTTGTTGCACCGTCAAAATCTCGGGCTCCAGCTCTTTAAAACTAACTATTACCTCCTCCATTTCCAGATTTTTTTCCTTTCTCTAATTATCTATTTCTCGTTGGTGTCAAAATTCTGCTTAATAATAAGGTTATTGTTATTCAAAACTTTGGAAGAAGCTATTGTATAAAATATTTTAAATCTTCGTTTTATCATTTTTCATAAAATATCTATGCACCACTATGTTTGTTTTACTATTATTTTTTAATTTTTTTATTGTGTTTAACAAAGTGTCGTCTTTACTGTATAGGGTTCATTGTTAGTATTTATGTATTTAATCCTTGTCTTAGGTAGGTAGCGTAGCTCACGATTTTTCCTGCAATGCACAGACAGGCCGAGCATTTTAAAACTTTATCCCGTGTCGTTTAATAGATTTAAAGATGCACTGCGCAGTGTATAACGAAGTCGCCTTCTCTATCTCTCTTCTTTCAACTTCTGACCCCAATCACAAGAAGCTCGAGATATTTGGGGCAGTTTCATAAGCTCTCTTTGACCTGATACTCTGGAATCCTTTTTCATTTCTGTTATTTTTCTATATAACCCAAGTTCTTATATAAATTTTTTATAAAGTTATTCTTTATATTAAATACTTATGTTCTCGGGCGTATTTAATTTTATAGTTTTGTTCTGAAACCTGTAATACTGTTTAAGTTTTTCTTTACTACACATATGATTAGAAGACATATTTGAATATTGAAACTATCGACGTTGTAACAAAATGATTAAGTTTGCTAGGAAATAATAAAAAGAAAATTTCATGGAAAATGAGGTACTTTTTGATTGTATATTTTTATGAAGATCTCTATTTAAAAAGAAGAATTTATCCAACTGTCAATAACGTTTCACCTGGTATGAAGAAAAGTTGGTACAGTAATAAAACGTGTAAATAATATTAGTATATTGACTGTTTAGAAAGCAAATATTAAATAAGTATTTTTTAAAATATGTCCTTAGAACGTTTCCCTTCCATTACTAAAGGATAAAAAATATGGAGAATTCATTACAGGTTCTATAACATATCTGTATATAGGAAACCGTTACAGCCTTGACTACCTGGAATTCCCTCACCATGAAAGATTTGTAAGAAAACACTGTAATTTTATATATATTTATATGGACTTTAACTGGTTATGGAACGAATTTGAAAAATGGTGCCGAGTGTTTCAGAGCATTTCAAGAAAACCATTATCAGAATTCATTTTTACGGGATTCGTTCATTGATTTTGATAGAATGGTAATTACTTCTGAGCATAATGGAGTCTTATGAGTAACATGGTTTTGATGAACTAGTCTTATATTAATATAGCTTTCTTTTTTTCTCTCTCAGTCCTTTTTCATTAGAAACTCATTTTCCTGCATCAATCGTCTTCTACTATTTTCATTACGTGGCCAACATGCCAATTCCTCACACTTCATTTAACCCTCAAGCAGATGTTCTGAGCGGATTTCCAGACGGACACGTATGCCGGAAGTATTTAAAGCATTCGGCAGAGGGAAAATAGGAGGAATATGGGAGGTGAAGGGTTTCTTTGACGTCTCTGCAATCGTGCGATTTCCAAAGGTTTATTGAGCGTCCGATTGGCATTCCGAAGGAACGAGATTTCCTTAATTTAAAATCCTTTTCGAAAATTGAAATGATATGAGGGATCGGAGATATTGAAGGGAAAGAAAAATTCGAAGACAATGACTACAAACAGGAAATTCCGAACTTACAAGTTATATTAAACCAGTTTGGCATTTGCTCATGCGGATCATTTCCCTTAAAAATTTATAAAGTATGTCCGCGGAACATTTTTATTCTGAAAACTATTGTTTAGCCTTGTGTTAATGTATCTGCTCTAGGGCGGGAATTTCGTACCATTTTCTGTATTTCTCGAAAACTATCACACATAAATGTCAGTTTTTGACATACTTTCTTTATGTACCTGTCATGGAAGGTAAGAGGATATGTTTCGAAATGGACGTATTTATTTATCACCATTCTTTAGTGTGATTTCTCATAGCTATCCATTCATTCTTTCCAACACCTGACCCCAGCATCTCTACATATGAGGTCCATTAAAGTCGTAAGACCTCCAATTTTTTTTCTCCGGACTGGAAACAGATAAAAAATTGCTTTTTCTTTTAAAATGAGCGGGAACTTTTTGTCAATACATGACAGCAATTTACGAAAGACAGAACCTCTAGCGGCAGCCGCGAGATTGAGAACTGTTTTCGATACTTAAAATGGCGACGTTTTCGCTACATGACCAGTATGTAATCATTCGTGGTGTGACACCGATTGAAATTCATCGCCAGTTGATGGAGACATGAGGTGATGGAGTCATGGATGTGTCGAAAGTGCGTTCAGGGGTGCGACAGTTAAATTAGGCAGAACATCATGTGACAGCGAACCAAAACAACCTCGGCCTCGCACACCGACAGCGTCACAGCGATTTTCCAGTGGTCAAAACAGACTCCTAAAGAAGCCTTCACCGCGGCCATAGCATCATGGCGTCGACGTTGCGAAAAATGTGTACGGCTGAAGGGAGATTACGTCCATAAGTAACAAAGTTTCATTTTTTAAAGTTAATTCAAATGTTTTCATTGTTTCATTGTTAAAATTTTCATTGTTTTTAAGGTGAATAATTAGTTAGAAAAAAATCGGAGGTCTTAGAACCTGAATGCACCTCGTAAATAGCTTCTCACTACGACATCCATCATTACTTGATTTGATATCACTTTCTTACTCTTCCGCTCTATTTTTTCACCGTGTTCTTCGTAAATTGGCGTATATTTCCCGAAGAATGACATTATCAGAACCCCATGCCTTGTCTCCCAATTCGTCCGATAAATTTGTTCCCTATTGTCACAAGATTTCATATTCCAGTTATTTTTACATTAACCCTTCTTACGCGTGGAGTTCTCTCGGGTTTTCCATTAAGTTTTCAGGTACCGACGTTTCGATAAGGAACTCTGCCGTCGTCTTCAGGGAGTTGACCCACGGATCATTTCAGTTCAATTCCGGGAATCCTCTCACTCTTCAGATGTGTAAAAAACTCCTGAAACTGAACTGAACTGATCCGTGCATCAACGCCCTGAAGACAAGGCAAGAGAAGGCAGAGTTGACAATCAAAGTCCAACCACCAAAGCACCAACACCTTCATATTCCTTTCTGTCTTCCTTCTGTCCTTCTGTTTTTCTTGATAAATTCTCTTCCAATTCCAAAATATGTTAATCCCCAATTATTTATGCTTTTGCCTAGTATTATTTTGCCCAAGAACATAGTCTTCGTTCTTTTCCAGTTTCAGATTGTTCTTTACCACCTGTAAGGTTAGTCATTAACCAAACCTGAATTTTCAAATACATATTGATTATATATTTTTACACAGTGTTTGCACTAGTAACAATAGTAAACATAGTTCCCACTACTCCCGTACATCTTTCACTTTAGTGTCATTCTTCCTTTAGAAATAAACAAAAATCTTTCTCAAAAATCTTTGAAAAAATCTTTCTCGTTCGTCTTGCTTCAATCCCCAAAATTGCTTATGTTAACTTAGGAATTTCATAGTTTTGTTCGGCGAATGCTGGAAGTATTTTGGCTCACATGCGTGAATTTCTCGTAGAATTCGATTTAGCTGTGCGGCAAATTGTCAGCATTATTGAAGCTGTCCGCTATTCCCCCACCCTCTCTCCCTCCTTTTCTGGAACCATAATTCCGTGTGAGACATTTTTTTGGGGTGAAGATGATGTCACCCCTCTGTGCCTACTCTAAGCGTTGGAGAAAAATTAGATTTCCCGTGCCCCCCAGAGCGCTTGTCTCTCCCGGCGTGGTCATGCTACAACACTAATTGCGTTATTCGCCTTGGCGGCGTATGGAGCACGTATCGACAGGCCCACTCCTCGCCAATCCAATAAGCTACTAAATTAATAATGTGAGGGAGTTGGTGAAAAATTGAGGGAAAATTATTCGAGTTTCGTCACGCCGTTGAAAGCGAGAGGGAGTAAAATTTTCCATAATTACGTCAGCCTCATTCGATCAGTCATTTTTCATGCCTTGGACTGCCCGCAACGCTTCTTTTCCCATCCAGTTTTAAAATCACCTCGTTTCCTAATTACCAATTTGATAACTTCGTTACTTTTACGTGAAATTCAAATGATGGTCTCTCGTGGCTGGAACAACTCATCGCAGCGTCGCTTTCCCTCCGATCTGTCGACGAGTGCGCGAACCCATTCAAATTCCGAGCCCCTGGGTGTGTCCGAAAGTGTCGAGAACCACGGAAATGTATGGGAATTGGAAAAAAAAAATCAAGGGAATTGTTTTAGAAACATGTATATTTAAGTTGTTGTCACCGGTTGATGAATCTCAGGATGAAGACATTTCAAATTGTAGGAGTTCTCGTTTTGATCCCATTCTTCGCAATCCGATTGATGAAGTGAATAAACTGTAAGCAAGGACTAAATAACTAAAACCGCCGGTGAAGGTGATGGTTTTTTCCGGCGTAACTCTGTGGAATTGCTTCATTGTAACAAATTGAAGTAATACACTTTGTGATCCCACGTAAAATGAAAAATTCCACAAAAAAAATAAATTTTATGGGGAACCACATAGTGTCTGGTTTCTATTTGTTATAACAAAACCGCCGACTGTAATGATATCTTATATCATTCCCTTCCTCAGTGACCCAATATCAGCTGATGAAAAAATTTAACAGAATGACACTGATCTCTATTTAGCCTTCTCTATTTTTTAAAGGGGACCTTTCTCGTTTGGATAAAATGTACCCAGCTCGAAATATGCGATGCGGATATGAGCATGACTGCAAATTTAGCTGATCCAACTGTCGTCTAATAATAAGTTTAGGTGAGGAGGTTGTATTCCAATTCTCAGTGCTCGAATCGCTTCTCTGAAATATAACCCACAGTTTGACTGGAGTACTGACCAATTACATCGGCCAGCAATATGGTTAGATAATCGAAATTGTCATTCATGCAATGATGATGTCATAATACCTTACTATATCAGGAATAACCTTTTTTCATAAAATGTCGACGTCATTCACTGGTAACAAGGTCATAGAATGCATTTCCGAAAAAGTTACCGTTAAAGCATAGTTTATGTTTACCGTTAGCTTACAATCTTATTATTATGCTCCTCTTGATGTTGATTTAATCGCCATTCTGTTTCCTTTTTCCGAATTCATCTATTTCCCAAATGTTTACATATCCCTTCATGCCTACTGCGGAGTAAAAGCTTTCGCATGCAAAACGCCGCAACAAAGTGTATCTCCAGAGAATAGAAATGAATGAAGCGTTTAATATCTCTGCCTGGGTGCTTTCTTATGCGTGTTAATATCGTTTTCCCGCGAAAATACCTTATTAATTCTTTTACATTTTAAAGCCAAATGCTATGCCGTCAGGATTTCGATATTCAAATGAATTTAACCGACGAGCTTATATCAATCTAACCTGTGCAATTTCACGCCACTGCAGCAGAATCCTTTCTCCCCAGCTGCGGGACTACCGATATAAATAAAAAAAGTGGGGAGCAAATCCGAAAATTTCCATTCGGGTACCATAAAACTTACACCCCATAAAATCCCGATCGGACTCCCATAGACTAAGTCTTCTCTGTGGATCGAACCGGAGCCTAGGAAAGAAATGAATTGCTTCCGGGGGGGATGGAAAGGAAAAAAAAGGAAAGAACTTAGAATAAATAGCCGGAACACTAATTCTTACTCTAATCCTTCACCGAGCGGATATAGGAGACAATTCATTTGAATCTCGGGTTAAGGATGGCGTGTGTGTGTGGACTGTGGAGTAATGGGGGGATCGCGCGTAAGCTATCTATCCTTCACGTGAAGCACGGGGTTAAATAAAAAGTGTTGTCTGTTGCGTCTTGAGATATTGAAATGAGACGATCTGGCGTTAAATTTAGACTATTTTTTAAGGAATTACTGCGTTTCTGTTTTTCATCTAACGTCAGAAATTAATGAGTGGAAAA
>WURS02056907.1:0-10791 GCA_011762765.2 Rhinocypha anisoptera | reverse complement strand
AAAAGAGAGATTGGTCTATAGGAGTTCATGTCATGCTTGCAGCCTTTACCTTTATAGAGAGGTATAACTTTGGCAGTTTTCATTGCATCCGGAAAGACTCCCAGTCTTAAGGACTCATTAATAAGGAATAGTATTTCATTCTTGATAACAAGTACAGATTTTTTTATAACTATACAGGGGATACTGTCTAAACCAGAGCTATTGTTGTTAGATAGTCTGTTGATTATCTTAATCAATTCTAATTCGGTGCAGGGAAGTAAATATAAGGAATTACAAGAAGTAGGAGTTTGAGGGTAATTGACTGGGTTTGAGGGAGTAGGATGAGGTAGATATAATTTATTTAGATTCGATGCTATTTTACCATAGTCTGATATCATGTTCCCAAAAGGGTCCAGTAATTGGAGTTCTTGTTGTTGATGCCTGGAACTCTTACATTCTTTAATAATCTTCCAAATTTCTTTGGATTTATTCGTGGCATTTTCGATTCTATTGTTGTTAAATGATTTTTTTGCTAATTGTAGCATGTGGCAGTATCTTTTTTTTAATCTTACATATTCTAACCGATCTGTATGTTCACATTTATTTTTGTGCTGAATTGCTACTTCCTTCATTTTTTTGGAATGATATCGGATCACATCACTTACCTAATGTTTTTCATGTTGTGAGATTGAGTATGGCTTTCTGCTTTTTTTAACCAAGGGAAAACAGATATCAAAACACTTCAGATAGATAGAATAAAAAAACTTAAAGCAATTATCAAAAGAGCTTTGATTGTACAGATCAGACCAATCAATAGAGTTCAAAATGTCACGAAAGGACATTATGTTGTGTTCAGAGAAGTATCTCTTGTAGTATGTTTTATAGTCATAGGGAGCGGAGGTGGTGAATGAACAGAGTAGAGGATAGTGATCAAATATGTGTGATTCTAGCACTTTTGTTATTCTATTCTTCTGATCGAGATTCGTCAGAACATTGCCTAGAAGAGTATGGGAGTTGCCACTCAATCTAGTTGGTTCAGAATTAGTTGCACTTATATTGAAAGAAGTTAGTAGATCAATAAAATCTAGTTTAACTTTGGAATTACCATTAAAGTCACAATTGAAATCACCGGTTATGATTAAGTTGGGGCTTGGAGCTGACTTATGTATTAGTTCTAGCAGTTTTGCCATTTTAGTAAGGAAATCGTTAAAATCACTCGATGGTGAGCGGTAGATGGCTATTATATAGTACACAATATTGTCTAAACTGATCCCTACAACACTGGATTCAAAGACTTGCTCCTCGTTAAGAAATTCGAAGGAAAAGGGAATGGGGGCATGGCGAATGGAATGAGATATTAAAACCATAACACCTCCACATTTGTGTACAGAGTGACAAAAGGCATTAGCGATATAGTACTGAGCCAAATTAAAGGACTTAAGTTCGTTTGTTCAATGAAGCCAATGTTCTTGGACACAAACAATATCTGGTTTACAGTCCCTCACCAGAACCTCTAGATCTAATATTTTGTTATGTACTCACTGAATATTTAAATGGAGAATTCTGACTTCACGTGCTGCCATCCTCATGAAGGACAAAGCAGCCACGGAATCCTTGTCCGCAGCTCTGTCAAAGACATTGTCATTACTATCCTGTAGTCATAAACTTTGTTTTTAATCGCACCTGTTTTCTGCTGCATCACCATTCCGGCAGAAGAGCTATCCATCACCACGGTTTGGGGTGCACTTATCGCCGGCTGATTCGTAGTATCACAGGCATTAATGTTGTCTTTATTTATGCCCAATTTTGGTTCACCGTCACTTACTTTCGCAAGAGTCTTCTTTGGGGGAAAGTATTTGCCAACGTAAACACCATCGGGCCAGGTCGCACCGTTGAACAGATTGTCACGTAGATTTAGTGGGGCACTAATCTTAAAGGAATAAAACTTTTCCCCAGCCGTCAAACTCTCGCAAAGGAAATCGCTGGAGAGAAATTTCGACCGTAAGTGGAATTGGATATTACGACACCATCAGAAGTAGTACCACCGTGCACTTCACTCGTCCGACATACAGTTGCACACGTCGCGGGACGCAAAAAAAATTATTGGTTTCACTTCCCTCGGGATTTGACCCAAAAATAGGAGTATGTTTTCGTTTTCTATGTTTCCGAGTCACAAGACGGAAATCTTCGTGTGATGTTAAGTTATTCTGGACAGTTGGGGATCTGATATCACTATCAGATAGATATGTTATTGCGCAGTCAAATTGCCAGTGAGTAAAATGGACTTTAATACAGCACTCCAATAAGAATGACAAATGGATGATTACCTGAGTCTCTAAGGCAGAGTTGGCTCCTTGGTTACCCTTCTGAACCAAGTCCACATGCCTTGGAGGAAAGAGGTTGGGTGCCATTACCATGGCAACATTGTGAGCTGACATGCGATTGGATGACTCATGATTTGACACTCGTTCCAGGAAGGACAGGATGACCCTTAGAGATTCCCGATTGGGTGCAGGAAGCATTAGTGCCAAAGCATTCAGGGCCTTAGCCCTCTCGCCATTCTTGTCGGGAACAACTGTGAAAGAAAAGAGATTGTCAATGCTCACGTCAAAATGTTGTCTGGAGCAAATTGATGATTCATTTATTGTCATTTGTTAGGATCTTTAAGTTAGGAATCTAAAAGAAAATAGAGTATTAAAGCTTACAGATTAAATTGGAATGGAGATGTCATGATAATTGGACACAGCCCAGGAGATAGAAAGATTAATTAGCATTAGTGTGGCCACAAAATATCCTGTTTTAATTGACTCAATCAGTCTTAGGGATCAAAGAGGAAATGTATGGGATGAGGAAATGATGAATTGAAACAACAAGCTTATCCTAAATAATGAATACTTTTCTTCAAAATCTTTTCTTTTTTGAGTTAAACTTACAAGCAGATTTGTTTTGAAACATATACTGGGCCATCAAAATCCATTCCTAATGTTGTCAAAATATGCACTCACCATGGCACCTGTAAAAGGTTTCCACCAGATCCACGGTTAGTAGTGGTTCAGGCAAGTCCCTCATGAATCGCTTCAGCAAAGCAGACAAGTCATGAACTGAACAGGCTCCTAGGATTGAGTCCAAGTTGATATTCCATGAAGCGTAAGAGTCTGATCGATATGCCTCCTGATCAAGTCTGAGTTTAGCACCCTCCACTTTGGCATTGTGTCCTGCTACTCGTAAAATACCTTGTTCACATAAACCATGTTCTAACTGGCCAATGAGCTATGGAAAAGGAGATGATAAAAAATGTATCCATGGAATTATTCAAACACAAAGACAACACATGAGGAATAAGTGAAAGAGAGGTATCAATCACCCCCTAATTATTTAGTCTATTTTACACATGGACATTCAGGGTTCATGTGAAAGCTTAATAGTTGTAACATATATTAGATTTTGTTTTTGATAATTCTTCATATCAAATCTGTATATTATCAACACATAATCTAAGATTTCTTACTATTATAAGGTGTGGGAAAACAAGAAGCTACAGAGTAAATCTACTTAGGTAAGAGTATACTTAACTAGGTTAACAGAGTCAGAGCAATGTAGCTGGAACAAAAGTCCCAAAAAGATGTAGAACAAAGAAACATTTGAGGATACATGATATTAGTGTATGAATGAATTAATCACAGATTCTGAGAAGAATTCAGTCCAATGATTAACTGAGAAAGCACCAGACCTGACAACCTTGAGGGAAGATGGCCATATTAAAACAAACTCTTGCAAAAAATTCCCAAAATAATTCTTGTGACCTATCATTCAGTTCACTTTGTCTTTAAAGAGAGATAATTGACTGTAGATGGGACTATTTTTTTCAGCTAGGAAGGCTTAACATTTGCTTTCATCGATAGAAGTTATTTCCTTCTACTATTTTCAAAGCAACTGCAATAAACAATCAATTTTTTAACTACCAATTTTCAAAAATATACGTTACATTTACATGAGCCACAATCCAATATCTTTAGTGAGGATGGGTAAGTAATCAAATGCATTCAGTTCACATCAAAAATTGATGTCTGAATTCAACCTTTGTGAAATTCCATACAAGATAAAACAATGAGAAAGTGTTAATGGTTCATTTTTATCACAAAATAAAACTGTTTCCAAGATGTCTCTTAAGTTTTAGAGAATTCACAAGAGGAGGAAAGCCCTTATTTTCCTCATGAGTTCTTACAAATTGTATACTTAATAGGTTTTATGCAATAAAGGCACGACAACCAATTATTGAGGATACTTTTGTGTTTGCCATGGGATATTAAGGCAAAATAAAAGTAAAAGGAGGGAATGCTGCATGGGAATGAGGCACTTGAAAATATTTTGGTTAAATATCAGAGTTTTAATATTCCAACAAATTTGCAAAGAACTTCAAAGAAATTTGTGTGAATGTTCTTAAATGAAATTAGAACATATCTGTTGGAATGTCTTATTTTTCCTCTATGACTTCATTATGACCATATTTATCATTATTTTTTCCCTACAATTGTTCTTATTGTAATTATTCTTGATTGTTTACTAATGTCTTTATATCTTTTCTCCTGACTTAATGTTTGTCAAAGCAATTTTGTTTCTGTTCTTTTTCTTTTTTCCTTTGTTTGAGATTTTTATCATATTCAGTTTCATTTGCTCATTATGTCATATGATTCATTGAATGAATTATTGATTATTATCATATGTTTCATTTGATGCACATATTAAGTAATACTTTCTTCAATTTGTTCCACTATGGGCTGCAGGCTACTTGAAACATATTTATTATGGAAATATTATCAGATGTAATTTAATGCTATATATTTAAAAAAAATAAAGAACTGAAAATACTGAAAACCTACTTTAATAGTTCTTAGGACATTTTGTCTTTTATCTCCGCTACAGAGTAGGGGGAAAATATTTATGAATGTCTTTCAGAAGTATTCTATAACATTACTAATTATTTGAAGAATAATGAATAACAGGGATGAAGTTAAATTATTGGTCATAAAGTCCTTATTACCTTTTGCAAAATTAGTGGCACTTTAATGTCTTCCCCAGTTAGTTCTCTGTCCCTCTCGAGCAAAGTTGAAAGAGGAACACCAAATACAGCATGGTTCTCTGTTGGAGTAAGAAAAAAAAAACACCATTACACATTGTTAACACTCAATTATTTGAGTAAATATTCTAATTAGGCATCACAATTAGTGGAAAACCTCAAATGGAGCATAGAATTATATTGATCTGAAACCTGGTGCATGAGGAAGAATGATGAGCATAAAATGGAGGCTTTTATGAAAGATGGGTTTGGTGAAAGATGGAGAAGGTGAGGTGGACAGATAGGAAAACTAATACAGAAGTGCTAAGAATGGTAGAAGAGTAGATGATTTCTGCGTGAAATCTAAAGAAGACAGGAAAGGTGAATGGAATGGGTACTCAGAGGGATGATGGGTTGTTGAGGTTTGTGATAAAGGATAAAATGTTGGGTAAGCGAGGTAGGGGTAGGACGAGGATAGGGGTTTTGGATAGAATGATAGGTGGTGGGAAGTATCCAGATTTGAGAGGGGATTATAGTTAGATGTAGCAGGGAAAATCTAACTTGAGACTTGTGTAAAAACTACCTTAACCGATAGATCACTACTGTTCATATATCACAAAAAATAAAGACTGTAATATACAATTGAAGGTTTTTTTGACTTATGTGAAAAATTTAAAGAAATGCTAAACATACAATAAGTTTTATTGCCCAATTATGGTAAAAAACTAGCTGGGTTAGAGATTTTTAAAACCATTAAATATTAATCCTCTTAAATGTTTCTAGAGCATATATGAAGAAGTAGTTTGAAACACTAAGAGTACGAGGTCTGTTCAAAAAGTATCGCAAATATTGTTTTTTCAAAAAGTATTTATTTATTCATTAATATCTATTTTGCTCCTTCAAAGTAATTCCCCTTGGATATAATAAATTTATGCCAATGTATTTTCCAATCCTCGAAGCACTTTAAAAAATCATTTTTTGTGATCTTGTTCAGCTCCTCATTTATCTTCAATAGTGTTTATCGCTTCAATAGTGGCATAGCGTCATCTTTTCAATAGCCTCTTCAGTTTTGGGAACAGAAAAAAGTCACAGGGGGCCAGGTCTGGGAAATATGGTGGCTGCGGCATCATTACAGTGTTGTTTTTGGCCAAAAATTCGCACAAAAGCAACGATGTGTGAGCAGGGACGTTATCATGATGCAAAAGCCAATTTTTGTTCTTCCACAAATCCGGACATTTCTGGTGGATTGCTTCGTGAAAATTGCACATAACTTGGAGGTAATATTCCTTAATGACTGTACGACCATGGCAAGAACTCATGATGCACCACACCCCTGCAATAGAAGAAAACTGTGAACAAAACCTTCACATTCGACCGAACTTGGCGTGCTTTTTTTGGTTTTGGCTCATGCGGCAGTTTCCATTGGGATGATTGAGCTTTGGTTTCCATGTCATAACCATAAACCCTTGATTCGTCACCAGTTATGACCCTCAGAAGCAAATATGGGTCGCTGCAAACCTTGTCCAACAGATCCTTAGCAATGTTTACGTGACACTGTTTTTGTTCGAAAATGAGCAATTTTGGCATGAATTTCGCTGCGACTCATCTCATGCCCAAATCATTAGTACTTATCGAATAGCACGAGCCAATCGATATGTTTAGGTCCTCTTCAACCTCTCTAATGGTGATTCAACGATTGGCCAATATTCTTTTCTTCACTTCATCAATGTTTTCGTCTGTTGATGTGCTCGGGCGTTTGGCACGCTTTTCGTCATTCACATCTTTTTGGCCATCTGAGAACATTTTGTACCACCGATATATATACTTGCTGTTTCTTTAATTCAGTTAAGATAAAAAAGAAAAAACCTTGGTAATTCCACATAAAAGCACACAGTTTTATGTGGAATTAACAAAGTTTCATTTATAATGAATTGGTTCAACGAAGTCATGCCTGAATCCATCAATTCAGTTAAAATGCATTATTTTGCAACACTTTATCAAAAACTATTTAACATGTAAATAAAATAGAACTAGTTAAAATAATTTTAATTTTGGTTCACCGAGTGGTGGATATGTCAGCCCATTAAGGGCCAACATATTGACCACACTTTTTAGCAGAGAAGAAAAATCCAATTTATCAATCAGGCTTGGGTATCGAAATATTATAAGCCTTGTTTTGTTGGATGGAAATCAGGCTTCCACCACTGACACAAATTCTAGGAGAAAAAACAGACCTAATTCTTGAACAAAATGAAACTCAGAAGTAACTTTTTTCCATCCAGGAAAAATTCATTTTGAGATCACATTTCATTAGCTCCTTTGTCGTCAAATTGAATTTGAAGATAATCTCTCACCATCTTTCCTGTGTTTCTGCTTCTTCCGCCGACCTTTGGCATTCCCTTTGCGGTACGGTGTCACGCCATACTCGTCCAGAAGGGCAGTGGCCTCCAGGAGTGCCAGTGGCCGCAAGCGAGCAACGTCTTCATCCCCTAAGGACCAGACCCAAGTACGACCAGAGGACTCCTCTTCAGAAGGCCCCTCGGAGCTAGGGCCCCAGGCCCATGGAGACGCCCAAGCCCACTGGTGGTGGAGGTGAAATTAGGATAAAGGAGTTGTCAGTGAACACAAAAATTTCTTCAACATCATTCTGCAGTACCACAGGATAATATACAGACATTGAATTAACTTTGAATGATGGATGAAATAAATAAAAATTAGATCAATAAGGTTTTGTTCAAAATTTGGTTAGCTTGGCCGAAATAACTTTCAGTAATCTACAAGTTACCTATATTGTTTAAAAAATTACATCACTAATTATGACACATGTGGCTTAGTGTGCTTTCTTTCGAGTTTGGAATCATTTTTTGATGATGTCTCGTCCTGAGCATGAGTAGTGAGATATTTGTAAGGAAAATAATACTAACAAATTCAAATGTTATTATGGTTATTATTGAAAAGTTATATCTGAGAAAGATAATTTAATGAGCTGTTGTAAATTTTTAAAACCAAAAATTATAAGAGTTCTTTATCCAGGCTATACCATTCATGTAAACATCTTACATAGCATGAGTTAATCTTTCAAACCGTCATAGGATTTGTAAGAAAATTTTGCATGTAAATTGGGATCCTTGTGCCAAATCTTTTTGATATCCTTTAGCAACTTTCAAAGAAATTAACATGTAATTTTTGTGATGGAATGAGGAACAGTTTAGTAATCTCTATGGAGAATTTTGACTGACTCATTCAAATGATATCATGCATAAATGATGATTTATATACTCTAATAAAATAAATACAAGTTTTTTTTACCATTCATGATCCCCAGATCAATTGGTTTTTTACACTCATTGTGTAAAGCAAGCAAACTGGATGAGTAAAAGTGAAAGGTCCCATACCATATATATTCTACCAAAACTAGAACAACTTTAAGAAATTGCAAGAAAAACAATCACCTCTTCTCCTCCAGCTGAACTGCTTAGGCCACATGGGGCAACTCCCAACTGCCATCGTTCTGTCCTTATTCCTTGAAGTCCTTGGGAAGCTGACCTTCTCAAGGGAAAATGCAATCCACCTCCATTTCCTTCTTCACCCCTGAAGCCAATGAAAGGGAAAAATGTTTTGATGCCACACTTCCCAAAATGACCAAAGAAAAGGTCAAGACATGAAATACTGAGAATAAAAAACATCACTTTTCCACAGAAAAAGTTTCACAAAAAAACAGCACTTTTTCTGTGGAAAAGTGCTGTTTTTTTATCTCAGTATGAAACACTTCCACCACATCAAGCCTGATTCGGTAAAAATTATTCAAGACATGAAACTTCAATAATAAAAAAGGTTACTCCTGGAAATGTTCAATTACAGAAAAAATATCTGTCAAATTCATAATGCATGTGACTAAAGGTCATCTTATTCTCTCTTATAATTACCATGCCTAAAAAAGGAATTATGAAATTGTCTATTCACTAAAAAGTACAAACTTGTCCAGAAATACATACTATTAATGCCAGCCATAATTTGAGTTTCAGGGATTACCAAGTTCCATGTATTTCTCTCTGGTTTGACCTCAAGCATGTGAGGACAAAAAGTATTATGTAAAATTTGGTAGCAGCCTTCTAATGTTATACCATTTCCACATAGAAATTCAGTGACTAACTTGCCAACTTTGAAGACTGCCAACCAAATATGACAGGAGTGAATTTCCCTTGATACATTATTTTTAAAGATGAAATTCTACTAAGTTAAAAATATTACTTATCAGAGAGAACATATTAATTAAAAAAAGCTTTTATCCTCATATCTGTGCTTTCATGTATATATCATTCATGTATAAACCTTTCATAGTAAATAAGGATTGATGCATGTGATCTCAAACCCATGACTGCAATTGGGTCATGAAATAATTAAATGCATGTGAAGAGGTGGTTTTTCTGAGACATGACACAAATACTTTAAGGTTTTCATGTGGAAAATCAAAGAAGTAAACTGACCACGGTGAGGACAAATCGTGACTCATGCCACTACTTGTAAAGGCACACATACCTTTGAGAAGGAGATGAGAACTCTGAACTCTTCTTGCCAAAATGAGAGGAAGTGGATATTGGCGATGATGAAATGGGAGTTGGAGAAGAGGGATCACTTCCACTGCGCCTCTCCCTTGTACGTGGCAGGTGAAGGGTGCCAATTTGATGATAGCCCACCATGCGGACACCATCTGCTGGGAATAACCCAGTGTGAGAGGGAAAAGCACTGCACATACTCCCATCTTGACATCATCCCATAAATAGAAGTTATTAAAAACTAAAGGACCATAGAAGCTACAGTGTTTGCAAGCATTGAAACAACAAAAGGTTTTAAGAAGCAATATTATTGCTGCTTTATGCTCATACACACATGAGAAAATGATCAAGTTGATTGGCCACAACAGTGAATGAATACATTAGCTTTCAAAGTATAAGTTCAACAAGTGGGCAGATTTGAGCTTGGTATACACTAGATTTTTCTGTTATGCCTTCCCCTGAAATACTCTCACTGGGTTGCAAAAAACATGGGTGGACTTTGCCATGAGGCAATCTCGTCTCCCAAAGAGGCCATCAGACAAAACATAAGTGATCACTTGAAAGTAGATTAGAATATTTACAACCTTTTATTTATGCCTTTAGGAGCATTAACATACAAAACTCTTAGTGCTCTTACCCCTTTACCACATACCATCTGGTGGCTTGCTGGGTGCACATGTGGATGAATAGGGGGATATTAAACTTTGTTTGTTTCACAAAAAATTTTGTAATAAATCACTATGACTGGTTTTGTCATATAGTTGACATTATGAGGTACCATGTGTACAGAGATATCTCACTATATAGGCAATAGTCATGAGGGGGTTATGGTTGGTTTTAGGGGGAGGGAGAAGAAGTCATGGGAGGTTAGAGGTGGCCAATTGGTCAGTGGGGAGCCAGGTATGAGTGAGAGTGGTGGGGTCGTGGGGGAAGACAGCTGAGGAAGACAATTATATCATTTACACAGGTGGGGTGACATCCAGTAATGGAGAATGTGATGCAAAATAATTTTCGTTCACCAACCCTTTGGAACAGTTTTTCATTATTTTAAACTGTTCCTAAATGTCCTATTTTTATCCCTTCCCGTTCTTGGTGGAGAATCTCTGGGATGGAGTCGCTGGTGTGAACCTCCTCCCAAAGATGCTTCACCTGGGGCATTGAATTTTGAAGAGGTGACAAAAGCATTTATCAGTCCCAGTG
>WURS02056896.1:0-10792 GCA_011762765.2 Rhinocypha anisoptera | reverse complement strand
CGGAGACGGGAGGCGGCGGGGTGTGGTGTGGGGGGGGGGGGGTGGTTGGGGGTGGGGGCGGGGGGGGGGGGGGGGGAGGGGGGGGGGGGGGGGGGGGGGGGGGGGGGGGGGGGGGGGTGGGGCGTGGCTAATGGAAGGAGACTTTTGGTCCTTAACAGGAGCACTCATCGTGGACACGTCGATTAATCAAGTGCCGGCTTGTAATTATTTTTTCACTTTGACGTGCGGCGAGGGAAAGTATGCTCCCGGGCGCGTCCTCCACTCCTCCTTCCTCTGGACATCATCGTGAAGGCGGCCAATAACGGGAGATGTACGGTCGTTTTTTTCCAATAAGTAAGCCAAGTGGGGAAAGTCGCGCGTGTTCGATTAACGCCTAAGCATTCTCATTTCGTGTATTCTGGTTCCCTCGGCCCTGAGCGATGGGAGTTTTGTAGTGGGGCGCCATTTTAGTGGTTGACGTGCGTCAGCCGAGTGGGTAAACCACGTGACTTTTTTACCATGTCAACATTTATATGTGCTTCTTACTTTTTATATGCATTTCGAGTCTAGATTACGCAGGCAAGGGTAGCAGACGACAAAGTTGTGTCCAGTAACCTTGCATGAAAGCAACCGGTTAAACTTTAATCATGATTAAGTGGCCACCAATCATTGAACTACCAATTACTTAAATTTATATTAATGCTTGTGCATTACTTTTAATTGTAAAATATACTGGGATCAAATGGAATTACTTGCGAATTTTATTCTGCAAATTTTGTTTGATATTGGGATCCCATTAAACGGAGAATCGCCGAATAAGCTTGGCACGAATTTACCAAAAACTTGCCGATAATTTTAAAAAATCCCTTAGGAAAGCTTTGATAGCCCTGATGGAATGCCTCAACAGTTGTTGCAACCTTTTGTGTAGGAAAACATTTGATAGTTTAAGTGACAGAAGAACACTGCCGTAACTAAATTCCCATGAGTAAATGTATTCCCGTTGCACCCAAAAGAAGAGAAGCATTAACGATTCCCTTTGTTTGAATGTACACCGACGAATATCATGAATTTTTACTGAAATTTATCTTTCTCAAACGCCGGGAAATCACTGGCGCGCCCCCTACATTTCCGCTCCGGGGAGAAAATTGAAGTGAACCTTTGATAGACTCACCGAAAATAAACTTATCAGGATATTACCTTTGCTAACAACATCGTGCTCAGAAAACAAGCCGACACAATGATGTGCACACGCGGAAAGCAATGGATACAATATGATTTCAACGTCATCAAATATTTGAGCCTATTTCAGCCGCTATATTTTGTCCGGAAGAAGATATAATAAAAAGGTCTTTTCAAAAGATACGTTACGAAAAAGTTGTGAAGTAATTTAGATTAATCTTATCGTTCTCTGGGACGAACTTATTCGAAAATAATACAAGGGCAGTACGTTATTTCTTGCGGGTGGTAGAGTTATAGATGACTAAAATCACGAAAGTGTTATTACTGACAGAGTAGCTGAAGGGAGTAGAATGTTTTGTGCTCATCATTCCTTTTCAGGATTAACGTGGCAGGAAAGCTGCTAATCATCTTTTACAACCCAAATATTTCATTTCATAGTTCTGATTCAGGAATGGGCGTATTTGTTAAATAAACGGTGAAACTTGAGAGATCACCTCGTGGTTGGAATTGTGTCTTATACGAAGAAGGCAGAATGATCTTGAGTCTTTAAGAATATACGTGACGATATAGTTAAAACATTCTACGGCACAAAAGACGAAATTGATTTATGTGATACTTAGCAAATAATCTTTAAAATCCTTGGGCAAAAATGTAATGACTGAGATGAATATACCGTGCAACATGAATATAAAAATAAGGAAATAACTCAACATTACATTTCTACACGATCAATCTCACCAAGTGTTTTATAAATGTGTACTCCTTGTTTAAATTTAATTACCTGTTACTTGTGTATCTAGGTACCACCATTCGCTTGAGACTTCCGCTTCTCAATTTACATTCTCTAAAAACTGCACAAAAAATATCCAGCCAGGATGATGGTTAGACTGATGTACTTAACGTCACACAAAAAGGCCGAGTTGTGGCCAGCCAGCTATAAAATCTTATTTGTACAATATTTGTGTTCGCCATATCTTTGGGTTTGGAAAAATAAAGTATATAATAGTATCTATAATTGCAGTTAACTGCACTCTATAAAAAAATAACTGTTGACGGAAAAATGAAAAATCAGTTGTGTTCAAGCAAAAACCTTTTACTAGCAACATTATACAGTTAGGCATTCATGGATTTTACAAGAAAATAAATTCAAAGAATCCACACTTTCAGGTGCCTTCTCAGTTGAAAAAGAATAAAGTTACCGCCTCTCCCACCAGTAAGGTGGCAGAATAAATCCGTTTAACAATGAGAACTTCACCTTTTCAGTAAAAATATTATATTTCACTTCCATTAAGTGCCGGTCTTCTTTCAATCAGGACTTTGACAGGCTTAGAGTGCTTTTACGAGCTAACATCCACTTGTATTTGCATGTACATAATTACTAATGTGCTCCTTGAGTTGAACCATAAGCATACCATAAAAGGATAATCTCTGCTCACTCATTTCATGATAACACATTTAAAATGGGTATTTGGGGGGGTGGGAGAAAAAAAACCCTCGAAACCCTTTCCTGCCCTTCCGGTTACCGACGTCCGTCACCATTAAAGATGACATAACTCAATTTTGTGCGGAGTAGCGGCTGGCGCGTTTCGACCAAAAACACGTCTAAACTCATGAATATTTACATCCTCTTTTGGCGGAAAAAGTAGCAATCGTAAAACGGAAAAGGAAAGATAATGACTTTCCCATCTGCCGAAGTGCTTTTAGTCCTACACAACGCCCTTTTGTTTAATGCTCCGGCCGTGGTCCTCATTCGCCTTGTAATTAGTTCGGTGACAAAGACTGCAGGAGAGCATAATGACAATTTGCTTCATTGCTCTTTACTTGGACACCTTTTTCTGTTACGTCATTCTTTCCCAATTCAATCTGTTACGCCGCAGTGGCATAAATGCATTAGTTTGATAATGGCAAAAAAAAACAAAATAATTGACGTAAAAAATTCAGAACATTAGTACTTCCGTTCTTTCTTCTGTAATTCACGTAGAATCACCGAGGGTACGCAACATATATCCATCAACGATTACATTTTAACTGCACTAACTTTGTCTTATATTAAAAATTAGTTTGCCAAAATATCAATCTTAATCAATGAAAATAACAAACCCTTCTGTTACTCACGGGAATTTATTAAAAATCCATTTGCTGCTCAGATACTTTTAACAGATACGAGATTTCTTAAAACCAATGAAGGATTACTCAGAAGAGCTTTGAAAAATAATCTTATTGTGACAGGAAACTCACAATAAGATGGAAAGTGACATTATATCATGGATAATATCGTAACAATAAGTAAAAACTTCTCCCCGGTTTTCCAACGGGTGGTTTTCCTCTCCATAAGAGGCAACGTTTCTATTCCCCACTTGGTCATCGTCCTCAGGGCTTCAGAATGCCCTTACGCCAATAAACCGAATGCCGCTTTTTTGGCGTATTGGCATTCCAGAGCCCTGAGGACGATGATCGAATCGGGAGTCGAAACTTTGGCTGCAATGGAGACACATCCGGTGGAAAACCAGAGAAGTTTTTACTCATCATATACTCCGGGAAAGCATTAGATTTTTCATCGTAGCAATAGATTTCGAGACATGATAGTTAGTGAAAATCTATTTGGAAAGGATCTTAGGAGTGAAGAATCTTAGAGATGGGCCAATCAATTCTTCATCAATCTATATGGCCCAGGTGAATGGAGAATGGTAGGGTTAGGAACCAGAAGACTGACAGGGTTGAAAGGTGACTGTTTTGTATTACCTATTTCTTGGAGAGGTTCCGCAGGCCAATCTTCGCATTGATAAACTATGATGATGATATATTTGAAGAGACACGAGACATTTTCACATTCATAGTCAAGATCCAAGTTCTTATAGTTAATTTTATCCGACGAAACTTTATGGAATTTTTCAATTAAACAAAATTTATGGGGATACACAAGTTACTCTTTCCATTTCCCTCCAAAGTTTTACTCAAATTATTATAGTTATAAAATAAAAAGTTTTTATTGAATTCCAAAAATTATGCATCTTCAAATTCCAATTATATATTAAAGTTGTCACCCGTGTATTGGACACGCAACTTAAATAAACTATTTTTATTCTTAATAAATAATCAAGTAACTCGTTTCCCAAGGTAAAATTGAAGGATGATTGCAGAATTATACGCATCTTACATATATCTAATCATTCCTTCGAGAAAATTATATGTTGGCTGATTACTTTAGTAAATTCAAACTAAATAATGTTACATTACATGCATCTTAATATGTCCTTAACAATAGACGAAATTTGATATTTACTCAAAAAACCGGATTCTTTTATGTACTCAGTATTGATATCATTAAGTTGAAAGGAAATGAGTGTGATATTTCTCAAATGAACATGGACCTTGCTACATACATACAGGCATATTTTCGGGACTCTTTTATCCTCCGTGACCACAACTGGTTTCATTACCGGGGTTTATCCCCCGGAGGACGCACCTGGCGGAAGATTAGGGGAATTACGAGAACGAATTCCGGTGAGAGATGATACAGTTAGGGTCGGGATTCGGCCCAGAAGTTTAGGAGATGTTAAGTTAAGGGGAGGGGATTTGCGGGAAACCAAACGCTCTTTAAATGACACCGGGATCAGATATGAACGACAGAATTTTGGCACGCAGACGTGGTGGTAACCCCATCACACTAATTATCATAAATCTGCGAGCTAGAATCATCATTCCCGTCTCTCTCAAGGTCACTCGTCGGACGCGAATCCATTAATGCAGTGGTTAAAATGTTATAAATCAAAAGTCTGTGACTTATAGCTATCAAAAACAATTAATTAAGAATTAAAATATTTCAAGTAATAAGGAAAATTTCTTCGTGTTCGGATTTGTTAAGGTATATTATCCGTTTTAACAACTATAACTTCCTTGGACATTTATTTGTTATGTGTCAACGTTGGTCAAGCTTTCTCCTTATATTTTATAATCTAAAAATGATGCATTTTGATTTAGACTGCAAGTTGTAGATGCGTACTTTTATATTTTTTTTTCCTTGCCTATCACAATGCCAGGGTTTTGGGTTTTAATCGAAGCGCTTTACTATAGCGAACATTGTGCATCATATTGATTGACGTTACTGTGTTCCGGTGTTTACAAATATGAAGTGACCTAGGGGAGAGGAGATTCCTTCCTGCACTTTATTTGGTGTTGGAACATTTTCTCCGTTTCAGTTATCTTCTATTGTTCTCCTTTTTTTCTGTGGGATAAGGCATGTGGCAAGTAGAAAAGTCGATTACAAAATCATTAGTAATACACCAAGGACAAGGTGAATGAATAGTTAAAGAGCAAATTACAGTGAACGAAATAATGACCAATGGATCACGCAACCACCTAATGTTACAATCCAAACAAATATCATTGACCACTCCGTTTGTCACACTTTTTATTGTGTGTTATTTCAAGTCTGGTTTAGCTATTTGATTCTTCAGACCGTGAGGAAGAGTATACTTGAATGGGAATGGAAGGGTAAGAGGAAATTTAGGCTCACAAGATGTTTAAAAATGTTTCAACTAGTGAAACTACGTCTAGTACTCAAGGGATTGTTTCAATTCTGGTCAGCAGTAATATGCTTTTAGAATCAGGAGGAAGGGTATATAAGGATTGGAGAGATAAGAAATAAACCTTTACGTGAACTCAAAATCACGTGTTGATAATTTGATTGACATTAACGATTTGTCGTTCGATTTCATTACTTCTGAATATCTTTTACACATCAAGGATAAAAGAGATTCAGCTGATTAATAACAGTTTTTGGCGTGAGTGAATCAGAAATTTACTTTCAGACCTTAGAAAAACTGTACGATATAGAGATGCCGTTCTTCGTGCCATCCCTACGAAAGACATCAAAACTAATAAATTACTCTCCCTGAGAGGGAGATAAATTCATGATTTAATTATCATTCATAATAATTGGATAAATGGTATAAATATGTTGTTGGAGAGTTTTGTACATAATATAATTATTAATATTTTGAGGAATACGGGAATTTTAGAAGGTACAATGAGATACGAAAATAATCTACGGTGAAATCAGGCACAACGTGAAGAATTAGTGGGGCGCCAGGATGACTAAGGCTAGCGTCAACACAATTGACATTTTTGGATGATCGCCGGTGAAACTAGGCGCACAGTATGCATATGAATATTAAATCTTTAGCATTCTTACCCATCGGGCATAAATTTATCATTTGTTATGAAAGTAAAGAAAAGGTAAAACAATAATTACCTTTATATGCGTATTGGTGTTCCGTGTAGGAGACCCATTATGGAAGTGCACGATGGTTCTTTCCGACGCCGAGAACAGATAGACGAATTAGATACACGTATTTCCGTGGCAAATGTTTCGGTCATATTCCTTCATTTGTTCGGTGTCCCCCTTCGGAGCATCGTAACACTGCCTCAATGGTCAAACACGATGACCCTTTGTTGCCTTTCGTTGACCATTTGACCAGTGTCGAGTTTCGTTTCCTCCCATCACTAAAACCCATCTACACGTTGTTTTCCACAATAGCCACTCAGGGCCATAATGCATTTACTTAATGGAAGAGGAGAGGGGGGAAGGCCGCTCCAATGCCTTTTCAATCCCGTCATTCCCTGAGCAAGCTTATTCATAACGTCATTGCCATGTCCCGTCATTGCCATGTCAACTTCGTCCCCCACGATGTCTTCAAGCATGATTTTTTCTTTTGAATTACGTCATACTTTGGTAATTATGCCATGCAAGGTAATTTTTCTGTACGAGAATAAAATATAAGGAATGGACTCAATAGGAGCAGCGGCATGATATGACGGAAGGTAAAGCATTCGCAACAACGATTTGCGTAACAATTCCTACGCCTGCCGTGCGAAAGGAATACATTGGGTTCGTATTTTTTTTTCAGCCCACCTTTCGTACACGTACAAGTACCACGGAAGCGATACATCCACTGGCAAAATTAATTTAAGTTTCCAATAGAAGTTCCCTGAGATCTTATACATGTTTTGCAGATTTTTACCGACGAGTTTTTCTTTTATTTTTACCGTACGTACTCTGTGCGAAATAAGAAAATGTAAAATACTCGATGCGAGCGGGTTTTGGAATGATAAAACGATTTGGAAGCACGGTAGGTTAGGCAGTATTCATAAGAGGGAAAAATAAAAAATAAATGTATGTGTAGTGTCCGAATGCCTCCCTTTTCCACCATCGGCCACCAACCACACTAGTCCGGAACTTTCTTTTTTCCCCCTTCTGTCGCCACACCCCATCCCCGCGACCAGGCTCCCCATTTCGCCTCGTTCCAACCCGCCTATTTTCTTCTGCTCGTCACCGCATTCCCCAACTGGGAACGTTGTGATGGTGGGGAGGGGACGTGGCGGGGCCCAGAACACACTCTCCACGTATCCCCTGGTGGTTCTGAGGATATTTATGCGTCCTTTCGCCCGCAGAGCGGACCACAGCCGGTCGGCCCATCTCAGGTGACTCATTGGACGCAATATGCCACTCTCTGGGGTCCGGCCGGCTTTGATCAATTCTTCCACCGCAGCCGCGGCGTCATGAACGCCTTGCTCGTAATTAAGGTTGCCCCATCCCCATGCACACACGTGGCGCTGGGCAATAGGCACCACGGGGACTTCGTGTGAGTAAAGGGGAGGAAATTTGCACTCGAACGTGATCCTGAAAAAGATGAAGACATGGGATCGAATGGGTTCATCCGTGACTGCCCCATTTGAACGCAGCCGTTGAGGCCTATCTGCGGTTCGATGGGATTACCGTAGAACAGAAAGTGTATGTGTATATATGTACATGTGTGTGTGTGTGCCTGCGGGTATTGTGTCGATTTGTTTACCACACAAACGTAGTGAGTTCAATCCTGACAAATTCACCAGATGGACTCTACGTAAAGGTGGCAAAGTGGAGAAGATGCCATAAGGAGTTAACGCGGTCGGACTCAAAGGAAGGTATGCGGCTGAAGTCAGGGACCACCCAGTGGAGAGTTTAAAAGAAGGAATGAGGCCATGTTCAGGATGAACTTCAGTGTACTATTTAAAAAGTTTTTCAAGAAGATTTTAAATGTAATAATGCGTTATGCCAAGCAACGACTACCATGGCGTACAAATCGATCACCAAAATATTAGAAGGAATGCGCGACGCGCCTGTGGATGAGCATGCTAGTAGTTTTTCACCGTAGCACTAATTCACCCGACAAAAAAAATCATAAAACACGAACATTCCACGAGGATGAATATACAAATATTCACCGGGTGTCGTAAATGTCCGCTCTTCTGTCTCAAAATGTCTTTCAAGAGACAATTAAGGTCAAGTGCCATGAGGATTAATATGAATTTGGAGTTTTAAAATTTTCAATTTGGTGGAAATAGTAATTAGAACGCATTAAACGAAGATGGAATGAGGAAAAAACCGGAGTAATGACGATACGTAGTTACTGGAGAGCTAAAACAACACTATATTTCGTTAATGCTGATTACAGAATTTTAAAGTTAAATTAATACTGTCTCTCTATTATCAAAACTGTAATAATTTTGCGGACGCCGTGCTGCAGGTACAGTATTACTCTTCCGACGGATTATTTGAGGACGTTTTCTTTCTACTGACAGATAGTTAAACTCAACTATTAATACCTTTCAATTAAGTCTATAAGAGTTACTATAGAGTCTCGAATTACGATCTACTACAACCACGAATGTGGCTTTCTTCAAGTCCCATCCCAATAAAATAAGAAGGTCGTCTTAATATTCTAAAGCCATGATCTTCAGATTTATGTTCTGTAGTCTGGTAGTTTATATACTGCCTTTAGGATGTAAATGAGTAACCTCGCTGGTAGGAAGGTTTGATAATGCCATCATAAAATCCTTTGATGGCTCTGAATCCTTCGTAAGACTCCAAGTGGAGCATCAAGATCCCTTTTCACATTGATCACCACTTGGGTACTAACGGAACCACCTTTCCTCCGTCAGTCCTGATGAGACTCGTTCCTCCCGTTACTAAGTTATAATCCCACCCGTAAAATCACCCGTGTTCGACTGACAGCATCGCAACACGTCCTTATACGTATGGGTAGGAAATCTTTAATTTCACACAAAATAAGCAATCCTGCTTATTTTATTCGCGTGTTATTTTTCATTTCTCAGAAATTTTCATTAAAAAATGTACATATGCCTTACACAAACTTTGTGTAAAATAGGTCTAAAATATATTTATGCCTAAAGTCCTCAGGGACTCACTATTCAGATAAAGTTGGTCACTTTTAGGGAAAGCTCCAAGCAAAAATTCTATTTGCTCCTAGTATTCGAGCAAACAACTAGATTGGAAACATAAAACTCTTTTCTGCTCATTTTATTACTACTGTAACAATTTCACAACTGACTCATATACTATACAAGGGATATTAGAATTGATTGAAAAAATGCTTTATCGTTTTTCCACATAATGACCTATGACTGGAGCTTTTTTTCGCCGCATATGTCCTACACAGCCACGAGCGTACGGTAATATTCTGCTAAACGACTAACTTTGTAGAAATTCGTATCCATTGTACGAATAAAATACTTTGTAACGTACCAAACACGCTATTATCTTCCGATCGATTTCAGCGACAAAAGGTCCATTTTCATGGTAATTTACCAGAGAAAATGACATTTTGACGTCGAAATAAACGGAGAGGAATAACATGAACGTAAAAAGATGCAAAAATATTTTATTCAAACAATAAACTATTACACTGGATATTGTGAGGACTTAAATTACTTAGGTATGGGACGGCGGACAAAATTATTAGAACGCTCCATTAAAATGCAAAATACTTCGTGTTCCCGATTCGGAAGCAGAGAGAACTCATATTTTTGTTATTGAGTTGCATTAACTGCTATCATTATTTATGCTGCAGCTATACCTTTACTCTCGTCACGTCAATTCTGTTCCATGGTTTTTCATATTTGTTTCCCAATGAAAAAAAAATCACCTCTTTCTGGAAATTGAACAGGATGTTTTGTGGAGCATTGCCGTAAAAACGCTTGTAATTCTATGCTCAAGTTTCAATCCAAATTTCAATCATGAATTCATTTGACAGGACAAATTCCAATTGGATACTCACAACTACGATTTATACGACTATCAAAACTCATAGGAAATGAGATAACAACATCACTGAAAATTCCACTTCAACTAATTCGGATAATCACTGCGTTCTAATTTTAGTGAATACTACGCTTGAAAAAGCGCACAGAGAAAAAATACTCTGTACTCATGTATTTTCACAATTACAAAGTCTTTCCGCTATATTCATGAACCATATATAGTTGTCGGGAATAAAAATTACGCACTTTAAGAATGCAGGGAGATAGTTATGCAAACTAGTTGACATATCACTCAATAGATATGTCAACTAGTTTGTTGAGTAATTGGTGTATATTACAAACAATGAAGTATCAGGAGTTTTATGATAGGATTTTATCATAATAAATACTAAAAATTTTTAATCTTACACAAAATAATCATTATTGCTACCCGGATTTCGATCTTAATACATACCGCCGACCGGGTTAGCCTGGTGGGTAGCGTGCTCGCCGGCTAACCCAAAGGTCATGGGTTCGAATCCCGCCCAGGGCA
>WURS02056886.1:0-10792 GCA_011762765.2 Rhinocypha anisoptera | reverse complement strand
CTCCCTCCCTCCCTCCTGCGCGGTCACTTCTAATACACTGAATCAGGAATGAATTGAACGTCAGGGAGGAGATCACTTCAGCGAAGAAGTCGAAAAAATGTATCACCAGCCCCAATATGCTACGGTAGATCAGATCACGACCGTAAAATCAGGGAGATCGACTGTCGAACAGATGGATATAAAATGTCATTTTTTTCCACGCACGATTGGAGACCAAAATAAATATGACCACAAGCTCGGAGATAATAGTTAGGATAACTAGTGTATATATGTATGTTATCATGTATGTTTCTTTTTTATTAAATGTTAATTGATTTTGTTCCCGCATGACACGTATTTTCATCGGTCGCTGAAATTTTTGCATGCAAGCTCTAGTCTCCCTTGTGCATTACATCTAATATATGAATGCGGGAATGAATTCCTGGTGATGGCTCACTCACCCTCCGCCACGCGCCCTTGCGGTGGTTTTGAGGGCATTACGTAGACGTAGATGAATGTGTGGTACCGTGGGAAATTCCAGCGTACATAGGGTTAGGAATGAAACCATGTAAACCAGTTCTAAATATCCTTTTCAGGGCGTAGCAATGGTTCGACATAAAGTACATTTTTTTTTATTTTCAGTCCAAAAAAAAGTAGCACCGTTCAGAAAAATCATAATTTTCTTAAACTAATGAAAATTGTTACATTTTCGTGATTTCTCATACGTACTTGGAGATGAGTCTCCATGGCAACCCCTCGCGGCTTTACGCGATGATTACCTCCTGGCCACATTATCTTCCCTTCCTCGATCCAAAAGTCCATTCTGTCATCCTCCTGAAAATGAAAGCTATTATATTGACTGATGCACAAGTAACAATCATGGGGGCGTAAGAAATGAACCCGAAATGGATGGCGACAACCTCATGTTGATGTTGGATTCTAGTTGGACCGATTCGTTTGTATATTTGAATTATACATATTTATACATCGAAGTTTACTCACCACAACTAGGCTCCACGACTGGCTACGCATTATCCAATTAAATTTTTATCTGTGGCGGGAAAGTGTTTTTGGTGTTATCACGTCTCACGTTCATGGAACATATGTTTGTTTTGGCAGTGTGTATTCGGATCTCCGTTTCTATTTGCTAATTGTTCTGCGCGATAACTCTATTTCCGAGGCATGCGGATTGGTTGAGATTTTCGAGAACATCCTGTGCCGTGAAATTTCTACTGAATTTCATAGCCCGTCCAAGGTGAATCAATGTTGTATTTCACGCCATTTATCGTTCAGTCCAGTGACTCTGTTCCTTTAGTAATTCTATAATTATTGTAGTTCCTCTTGTCTCTGAAATTAATGCGACATCATCTGCGGAGTTGACGTTCAAATCGTTACATTTCGTGATTAAATGAGACACAAACTTTGAAATTCCACATGAAAATTTTTTATGTGGAATTTCAAAGTTTGTGTCTCGTTTAATCATGAAGCAGTTCCACGAAGTCACGCCGGAAACTATTTCCTGTATTAAAATAATCAATATCTGCTGGAGAAATTCATCCACCAAATTGATTTAATTCTAAAAGTGAATATTATCCACTGACTAAAACTAACTTTATCAAAGTGTGTAAATTATAAAAATTTAAACAATATTCGACGGAAGCTAAAAGTAGAGTAGTTCCAGCGATATGATGGCGGAAATTCTCAATTTCTGATATTTTGAGTGGAAAATATTTTGTGATCTTAAGGTTAATATTTGCATTTCTATCGTGCTTAATCCTCTCTACAATCTGTATCGGTAGGATTGTTCTATAGGACAGTTGGACGGTAGACTGAAGAAACAAAATGAATGTGAAATATTGAAAATATTAATATATGCTTCACTCTAAGAGTTTATAGTTATATTTTACCTCTTGATCTTAGTTAAAGATTTATGAAATGCACATTTCATAATTGTCAAACAACTGAAGTTTACGAAGCAGAGTATCAGCTCTAGTTTTTATTTTACCCACGGAAGATTTTATTCCTTTGACTAAATAACAGAAGAGTCATGAGGTAACGAGACTATTACGGGGGCTTAAGTAAGAGGTGAAAAACCAGTGGTTTAAAATGAAGGTGTAGTGTGGGATTCGGGATGATTTTGAAATTGCACCAAATACTAAGCATTTTATGTCTTCACTTGCCTGAGATCGACACAAAGACACAAGTAACTTTGATCTTTTCCTGGGGTAGTTATAAAAAATTGTTTACAGACTTTGAAGAACCGATAATTAGGCTTCAGTTTTACGATTTGAGTGGTCTGCAGCAATTTCTCTTTTCCGTTTTAATTAAATTCCTATATACCAAAGGAATCTTTTGGACTCGTAATTTTTTATTGAAGTTTAAAACGACCACATTTTAACCTTGTCAGTTCCATTTTCCTCAAAATGCTTTGGAACAATTCTTATTCGAATCACACATTTCATGTTGGAAGTTCACGTATGCCTCTTTTAGGCTGGGGTCATTTGGATCGAAAATTTTCAAGCATGAGAATGAAAAACGATCTATCGTCAAATGTGTTTAAGCTCACCTTTCGGAGCAACTTGACCCTTCTTGACCTTTGACAGCCATTTGGTACCCATTTTCGTCCTTGCGCTGGATCTGGACCTGGATTGGAGACCCATCATCTGCACCAGACTGGGACGCTTTCGGTGGACCACTGAAGAGAGAGAGAAAGTGAAAGAAACGTTCATAATGGCTGCGATACATGCATACTTAAAGCGTGTCACTCACTCTCGGGTGGTGGACCAGAGGCCCACTATCGACTGTCAAGAACTCATTTCCCCTTTCGTGGTAGAGTAGCATGAAGATATCATAGCACTCCACCGCGTGATCAAAGAGCAGTTTTAAACGATCGCTACCGGAAAGAGACACGAAAACAAAATTTCTTGCCTCTGGGATGATTAGACTGTCATTAAAGGCAGTTAACAAAAGATACGCTCGCCGAGAAGTTCCCTTTATTGACAGTTAACCCGTTATGACATGAACGTTGATATTTTTTAAAGCCAGTTCTTCTTTTACATTTTTAAGGAATAATGAAACCAAACGATGTGCTTGTTGAATTTTTTCGAAATTATATAAAATTTATGTTATGATGTAACACATAGGAATAATACTTATTACGACCTTACCCTACCCCTTTCTTAGCATTTTTGTGATTGTTTACGTAATTTAAAATAACTTGCCTGAAGAAAAATTCTCAACTTATTTCATTAAAAAATGTTTTAATAAATTCTTTATTCTTAAACAATGGGCAAAGAACAAATACAGTCCTTGTTTTGAATGTGTTATACGTACTACGCGCTCCTAACCAGTATATATGAACTCTATGATATTAAGTATCATTCGACAGATGCCATTTTCTTGTCAATAAACCACGATTATATTCCCATATAAAGCAAAAGACATAGCACGTATATGACAATCAATATGCCATAAATATTTGGCGACTCTCATAGATTTCTGTATTTTAAAAAGTATCTGAAATTAATATTCATGTTTCAAGATCGTAAATATTTACTTAAGGATTCATAGGCAGAATTCTATTCAAAGAATAGATCTACACCGGAACTTAACCCTTAATATTTATCTGTTAGTTGCCACTTATAGCTAGCTACGCCAGGTGCATTAATTTATAGAAATATTTAAAAGGGTAGTATGGGCCACTTTTATAAACAGATCACGGTGATACATAGAAGAAGTAAAAGATACAAGATCGTAAGTTGACAGTAAACTCAAAGGAGAAAGACATTAAAACGAATAAGTTGATGTAAAAGGTCATAAAGAGGACACCTGGTCACGAAATAAATGCTTTGCAATTTTTTTAAGTTCCCCGTTCATCTCCTTTTCTCAGTTTCCACTAATATTTTCAATTACCTTCTTTTCGTAAAAGCTTCATCCGTCAATGCAATTTTTATTCTCCCTATATGCCTACTACTTATGCAGTTTCTTCCAAAATAGCTGAAGTGATCTACTTACAGATTATGGTCTCCTAATTTGATGATTGGTTTTGGCTTTTTAATTTTTTGGAAATATTTTATTATGATTAATTTTTATTCTCCAAACCGCACACTAAACCGATAAAGACTTTCCCAAGAATTGCAGGCCATTGGCTGATTTTTTCAGCAACATTTGCTCATCTTCAAAATTAACGAAACTAATTATTTCCTCTCTAACATTCAATGCTGTCTCTATCTCTTACCATTTTATCCTAAGTTTATTATTTTATTCGAGTAGATACAAGTAAAGTTTAAAAGAAATTTAAAATGTCATTCCCAAGGTCTCTGACTGTTTAATACGTTATACATTTTCCCATGTATTTTTGTTGTCCTTCAATAACTATTGGATAGTTTTCAACAGACTTATTTCAGAAGAAAATATTTTATCATCGATAATGCAGATTAAGCCGAATATTTCCATTTAATTAGTTGACCTTGACCTACTGTAACAACGCATAAAGGCATATAAGCACGTGCTAGCATATTCATGATTAATAATAATGACTTCCAAATCATTTTCTAAGACCAAGGCTAATCTCAATATATACTCTATCAGTTTCCAATCTGGGATGCATGGACCCACAACCTCTTGATGAAGGAGGATGCTTGAGGATACTTTAGAGTTTTTCACAAAATGCATTCCAACATTAAAGAAACAAAGATTTGACACGGTGCCTTCTGAAGTTTTCCAAGTTTTGAATAAAATCATCATATCATAGGAAACATTAATAGAAGCCGCTATTCTTTGTACTCAAAGCTTTGAAAATCGCTGATTAGCACATATACCCATAGAAGTGAAGGTAGTAATAAGGAACTTTAATAAAGGAAGTTTCCGCCCTAGGAAACTAAAACCTTAACTGATGAAATACTTCTTCAAAGGGTGAAAGTTAGAATGACTTGCTGGCTTTGTTGGAGATCAATTCGGCTTGACGTCCTATCATTAAATAAAGAAATGGTAGAAGACTAAGGAAACACGACAAGGAAAAAAGTATTATTCGTAAAAGGTGAGGGGAGGAAAAGAATGACTTTATGTAATGAAAAGATACTGTAAGTATGCTGCGGTGTACTTTCGAAGTGGTAATCTTTTTTGTAGAAAAACATTTTGAGTAATTTTATTCGGAATCAATCAGAAACTTATTTGTGGGCTGCATCAAATTATATAACAATAATAATAACGAAAACAAACTTTTATTTTTCACCAAATCCTTCATCAACAGACTTTTTAAGTCATACTTTTCATTCAACGGATTCATCTATTTCTTATACCGAGGTCCTATTAACGGAAGAAATGGAGAAAATACGTACATAATAATGGGGGCACATCAAAGTGTCCGCGAGAAAGAAATTCCTTGCAGGACGGTTCTACAGCAAGACTTTACTCACAGAATCAACTATTAATTCAGGCGGGAGCGAGATGGTATACTAACTGTGAAAGAAGTGAGGCTTTGTATCCGTTTATGTGGTTGCAGAAGTCACAAAACTTTATATATTTAAACTTTAAACGACTTCTTATGCCAGTCAAGACGTTATAATCGCTAAGAGAAATGGCGTAAATATCATCCGGAGGGACGGAACGGAAGCCACTCGGGTGCGGAAGCGGAATGATAGAAGTTTACGGCGCTAAACTTAAATAAAAAAAACTTGACAAACGAAAAAATACACTGGAGCTTATCAGTCCATTTCCTTTTAGATGCAGCACATCTCCTCTTTGATTATTTCCTATACGCGTTACAGGAGGAGGAAAACACTCAAAATATTTTTGTGACTTTCACATGAGCTATTATGCAATGAATGGGAATAAGACACTTCGTAATAACTAAATCTTCAGATATCGAATGAATGATCATGAAACTAGAAAATTTAAAAAGTCTCATCATTTAAGCTGATTTAGATAAAAAACCTCATGATTCCCTTAGTGATACTGCAATTCCATTCATATTTATTATAAATGTCACAAAATATTTAGGCATTTGCAAACAATTCTTATGTGCTGATAAAGGTGGTGGGCATTACCCAGAACTGAAAATGGGTATTAAAACTCGTGTAAATATAAGGAAAATAAAATTGTAAATAAATGTTGAAATATCTGATTAGTACCTGATGAAAGGTTGACTGATTTCATAAATAGTTGGAAAATAAAGCAATGACGGAATGAAAGACGGAGAAAGGAGATATATTATTCTGAAAAACCCAATGAGGTTCCATGAACAAATAAATTAGCAACGGGAAGAATTGCTTGAAATGGTTATCTTAGCTAAAATAAAAGAATAATTATGGTGAATAGAGTATATATTATTCGTAAGTTAGCTAAAATATTACTACTAGATGAAAAATTGCAAATCCTTTCCTTTCGGAAGGCAAAAAAGCAGAGTTACCAAAAGAAGAAAAGACAAAACAGTATTGACAGGCTAGTACCCAATTATAGAAACACTCATTTTAAGAAGGCAATGAAGATTCGAATGAATGATTATTTATTCATAATATGGACTTTCACGAAAAGGAATCGATAGTGATACTAAGACATGTTATAGAATGTAATAATTACAGTAATTTATAAAAATATAAGTAGAAGAGATATTAAATCTAGTAAAATAGTAGCTATTAAAAGTGGTATTTGGAATTAAGACCACATGACTTGGCTCTGAATGTAAGAAAAATTATAGGAATATATTTAGGCCCTTTGCTTGTATGTAAAAGCCAATGGAAGAAAAATGAAAAATCAAAGCTGGAAAGAGAAAGGAGTTAGAACAAAACTATGATTCTACTTATGAAAAACTAGAGGGGATGGAGATATTATTTTTTCTTCAAAAATGGCATTTACATGATCTTTCTTGAAAAGCACTGCACATACGGCAGTAAGAGATAGAAGCCGTAGAAAGTTTCCATTGTATTTAGGGTTCTTCCCCATCTTTATTGATCTTTAAGTTTCTCCGAGCAATTCATCACATGTGTCCGTTGAGTTTCTCAGGTCTGATAACCTTATCAAAAGGCCAAAAGTCAAAATAATGAAAAGGAAAAATGTAACGGTTGAGGAAGGCGTTAAGTTATTCTGCAAATAGATATGAGGGGAAGGCATCCTCCGGAGAGACCCTTCCACTTTCAGGTGAATTTATCGCTTCATAAAATGTAACCCAATTTGAGTTAATGCACTGTCAAGTGTTAATTTCAACTTAGGGTTGTTTAAACCCTTGGTTGAAATAGCCTTAGCTAAACCTTTAGCCATGGAAGTCTTTTGCATAATTTTCCTCGGGAGAGTTTTCTACGATAGGAATAAATCTTATGTGGAAATTTTTCTTTTTTTAAAGGTGAAATTCTGCACTGCATGGCTCTCGAAATTGTTGGTTTTCTTTGTCACTTCATAGCTGTTCTATCAATCAAAGATAGGTATATTTATTACGGATGTTATAAGTTACTCCAACTAATGAAAAGAAAGATGTAGCACTTTTCCACAGTATAATATATTTGGTACGACGCGTTTCAGCTCACTGAGCCATCCTCAGGTACAAGACTTGGCCTCAGGTCTTGTACCTGAGGATGGCTCAGTGGGCTGAAATGCGTCGTATCAAATATATTATACTGTGTAAAAGTGCTACATCTTTCTTTTCATTATGTGTTCCTTCCGCTACATAAAGCCTGAATCAGTAATACTTACTCCAACTAATTTCTGGGGTCTAACAAGGGCTTAAAATGTCTGAAAAGCCTATTTAAGTTTGGTGTAAAGTTAACAATATTTTTCAGCCGCCTCCGCGCACTTTCTACAGTTCTTCATCCCACGCATCACGCCCATCCTCCTCCTCTTGCCTCTTCCTCACTTTCCCACGACACTGCATCCCAAAATTCTCCTCGGCATCCATCCCAACACCTCTTAGTACTTCTTCCATCCATCCATTATTACCCTGTCTTCTTCCAGTTCTCTCGACAACTTTCTATCCTCCCCTATCTACATAACTTCTTCACTCGTTCTCCTTTCTGCCCACTTCATCTTCTCCATTCTTCTCATGTCTCACATTTGGAAGGGTTCCAATCGACGCACATCCTCCTTCCTCATTGACCCGGTTTCCGCACCATATGATGTCCGTTCCGTTCCATATCAGGACGTTCACTGATATTTTCTTTACATCCTTAGCCAAAGGTCCTCTCATCAATTCTCTCCTTCTAGTAAACGCTTCCTTCGCTAATTCAATTCTTCTGCTAACGTCCTTACTATTAAGTACATTTTTTTCCAAGTACTACTAAGAATAGCTGAAGTTATTCACCTGCTTGTTCTTCCACTTTTATGAGTAGCTTATAATTTGTTTTGAGAGACCATTTAATTTTGCTTTTTCGAGATTAATTTTTCTCCCCTTAACCCTACAAGTTCTACCTGCAATACATTCAGTAAATACTGTAGTTACTTGGCTAAGTGACTGACCAACGCTTGAACATGCACCAATTTGACTGAATTACTTACTTCCCCACAAATCTTAATTCTGTCTCCTCCCTTTCTAATGTTTCTAGCATTATCATGGTCCATTCACGAGCATTAAAAGACCAGGGTGATAATTTACAGCCCTGTTTCTCTCCCCTGCCTGGGAATTTCCATTCCAATTCCCCATCTGCTACTCCCTTTTCTTCTTCGTCTATTGAATCCCTTTTAAAGCATTCCATTTCAATAAGAATTCCCCTTTAAAGCATTTGCATTCCATTTACAGATCCTTCCTCCTTATATAATTGTCTTTAAAGTTGTAAAACATTTTATGAGAAGTAACTTGTGGCCTGAATCTGCATTTGATTCTGGAATAGAGAGCCAGCATTTACGTTGTTTCTGTATCTTTGCATAACCATATCGTAATCCAATTGCTATCTCGGTGGATCTCTCAGATACCTCCTTCCAAGTGCAACTAGGTATTTTTTCGTGCTTAAAACTCATGTTTTCGATCACTAAAATCCACTCCTCTGCAAAACTCTATCAATTTGTTACACTAGACCACATTCTCCTACATCATACCCGCCCATCACCTCACTCTCCTAGCTCATAATCGCCACCTTACTCACCCACTACCACGTTTCTATCTCTCATCACTTTTTCCAGTAATTATTTTTTTTGGAAGGCTTTAGATCGCCTTTTTAACCATGCACACTGTATTATACTTCCTCCTGTCGGAATTTACACGTAGTGCTGCTTAATTATAACCATTTCGGTCCTCTACTTTGCTCTTCCATTTCCGTTCATTTGACTGAGCAAGGATATCGAGGAATGACGACCACGGAAATGTTGCTTCCTCTGCTGCCGGATACGACACCCGATACATGGGGCTGAGTCCCGTAGTTGGCAGGATTTAATTTATATAGTTTGTTCATCTAGAGAAAAAATAATTGAGATGGCCTTCCTCAATAATGTTTTCAACGTGAGGCCATGCCTATTTCGCCTTCCAACTGGTGATCAGACGCCTTTGCATCCGTCTTACTGAGAAAGCTGCCTTACTGAGAAAACTGCCTTACGTAGACTGTCATTTGTGTAACTCCTACACTAATCATATGCCAGGTATGGTCGACCCTGCCAATTGTAATTTCTGCAGCCAGTCCAGCTCTGGGGATCAAGGAAACGTATGGGCCCTTTAACCACTTCAAGGTAGTATTCGAGAGAAGAATAGTTATTGCATAATGGTTTGCATTTAGACGTATTTGGTAGGTATCATAAAAATGACAGCAGGGAATAATAATTAAAAATAAGATATCTTAAATATAAATAACTACATAATCACAGATTCCAACAAATGTGGAAAACATAATTTGAAGATGATTTGAGCAAAATAGGGTCTACGAAAAATTCACCAATTTTTTTCCCTAAAATGAAAATTACTCACTCTTATTTTCCAGAGTATCAGATTGTTAAAACAAAAAAAGTTAAGAAATTTCAAATGATTTGCGATTGTACTAATTGAAAGTTCAAGTCCATAGATAATCTGCCGTAAATCGAATCAATTTTCCCAAGTAATTCACATTTTTATCTATTTGTCGCAAAGAGTGAAAATTAATTCGCACGAAGTTGAGGCATAACCAACAGGAGGCTACTATCGATCACATTATGTAATATGACCAGTGTTGATGAAAAAGCGCCTTTAAATATGTAGGCAACAGTTATGGAGGGTATGATGTAGTCTATCTACAGGCGATACCAGAGATTCGGGTTGAAAATGCCGAAAAACTCATCGTGGTCGCCTCTGAAAACAAATTGCAACCGTCCTCGGGAGGGTCGTGGAAATTTAAGTTTCCATGTGATTGCCTGAGAAATTCCTCTGACGGAGCACTAAGAAGACCTCCATCCACCCGAGATAGTTCCGAAATAACCGCCTCGATGATTACCGTTTTGCCTTCGGAACTCTGTTCCAAATTCCACTTCCCCAATCTCTAATGCAAACATTTTGCCGCGCTGAACCCATTGAGGAGATTTCTGCCCCCCCCTGCCACTTAATCCGACGAAAGGATCCAAACAAAGAAGGGCGGACGAAGGCGCAGAAACAGCGGGGGAGGAGGGGGGGGTGAAGAGGGCGGCGGAAGTGGAACTTACCTTTCTGGTGGCAAGCCCGGAGGAAGTACATGAGCCAGGTGGTGACCAAATTAAGCGGCGATGGCGTGGTCGTCGTCCTGTGCATGTTGCGAATCAACTTCGCCAAACCGTATTTCCACTCGACGTCGGATTGGGCCTGTAAGAGAGAGAGAGAGGGAAGAGATGAAGCGATGTGGGATCAATGCGCTCGCCATGGAAGATGAACTTACGACGACTGACCGGCGTATTC
>WURS02056865.1:0-10793 GCA_011762765.2 Rhinocypha anisoptera | reverse complement strand
TGGAGTGGTTCCGTTTTTTTCGGGGGCGGGTCGGCATGCCGCTCGGTGCGGGGGGGGGGCGGGGGGGGGCGTAAAAAAGGAGCCCATCCGCAGCTCCTTCGCCGACCTTGCAGTAGAAGATTGACCGTTGATTCCGCCCCGTGGAAAGCGACTCCTTTCTCCGCCGATCGCCCGCGCGCAGCCATTCCCTTTCCATTCCCACTTACGAGGAGGCACCTTCGCAATCGTTTTTTTTTTTACCCTCCTTCGTTCATCTATCCGCTAAAAGTCACTCGGGGTAACCTTCTGGGTACACGTCCCGAGAGGAATTTATTTTTATTAATTTTCAATAATGCGACTTGTTTTTACTAGGGAAAGCGGACGACGACTGAAAACCAAGCCGGCCCTAAAGGTAAAGACGCGATGTATTCCGATGATGCCCTCGCGTTCTCCCCGCCTGATGGACTTGCGCACTTGAAGCACTATCCAGCAAATCGCCCCTGTATAGATCCAAGCATGCCTGAAAAATCTCCGACATTTTTTTTTTTCAAATCCGAGCGTGGAAAGATAGTCGTAACGTCGACCGGACTTTAAGGTTCTTTTAACCTTTCCTCAGATCTCGGTCGGGTGAAGTTTGCAGTCGACGTATCTTCGGCGACACCATTCGTGTGCATTTTTCTGGGATTTATGGTGGGAACGTGAGACGGGTTCAATCGTATCACGGGGCGCGCGCAAAAGAGACTGTGATGGTGATAGGTGAGAGGTTACGTGCAATTTCGTATGAAGACCTCGTTCGCTCCTTGGTTATGGCATGTAAATCTCCAGAAAAATTCGCGAAACAGGGCATTAATCACCCAAACGTGTCGTTATCGTGTCGGATTATCCACACGACTTAAGGCGTCTTTCCTCGTAAAAGTCGCCTTTCATAGTTCGGGTTGCTGAGATTCTTAGCAGTTTTCCGGTTCGCCGTTTCCATTGATGCTTTTAATGCGTGGAATATTTTCGACGCCCTAAATTCCGCCTTAATCATTTCATTGAGCCAGTTGTAGTTCTTCAGTATATTACACAGCCACGAAGATGGACTTGAGTCAAAATTTTTAACGTGGATGAATGATAGTTTAATTACTTTTAATGCCTTGTCTCACGCTAGGGACTGTCTGTGGTATTAGGTAATTATTTTACGCTAACTATTGCTGAGGTCACTGGTGTGCAAGGGACATAATTTGCCATTGAAAGTTACACTAAGACTGGGGTTAGGAGGAAGAGGTGACTCCTAAGTCTCAATCTCTTTATTAAAGACAACCTGTGTATCTATCTCAGAGACGAATTCATGAAAAGTGATGAATGTTCTATTAGGAAGCCTAGTAGGAGACAAGGGTTCTACCGGTTTTTACTTCTAATGCGTGATAGAATATCACACGGAATTGTTTGGGGTTTGAGAATCCTAACATCAGCTTCAAGGATCCATAACACGACAAAACTTTTATCACCATGTGAAAATTTATAGATCCCCGACATGATAAGCTATTGCATCCGCTAAACCCGAATCTCAAGAAGAACAAGTATAATTTATTCCAGTATCTTATTCCTGACTCTGTTTTATACTGAATCATCATTATCAAAGGGCAAGTATTTTTAATATCATGTCTATCAAGGAGTCGTTATCCAATGTGAAATCTATTCAACGACGATCTGGAGATCGAAATTATACATTTTCTTGGTTTGGTGTTCCGTGATTCTGCTATATGAAGAGTCGTGATTGCTAAATAATAAAAATATTTTTAGTTAATGATTTCCTTTTTAATACTAATTCACTAATTACAAGTCGACGGAAGGACATTACACGCATTAAGCTTCCTAAGAAAATTCAAAACAAAACAGACATGATTTAACATTTTACAAATTCAGTTATCACTGAAAAGTGTGACGGATGGGGCCATGTGAAAAAAAACCAACTCAGCGCGGGGAATATCTTATGTCAAATGCGGAAAACTTTGCAAAATCTTAGATATTTCTGAGTGAAAATGTTGGCATGATTGCGAGGCTCGTGAACAATGCGAGCATGATTCTTTATCAAGCCATCACCGGCTCGTTCTAACAGGAGTCGTCACTCAGAAATTGCTACGTTGGAATACTGTTCTTTTTTCTTCCCTAATTTGCCGGTGGCGGATTTATTCTCGCCTTCGCGTCGCTCCCTCCCGATTCGCTCACGCCTGACTACGATGAATAATTTCCCATTCATCAAGACATTGACGCGCCCCGTCCGTTGGGTGGCCGGCCGTCCGCTAACCACTCCCGTCGGCGCTTGAATGCGTTTCTTCCTCGTGGTAGCTGCTTTACAATTAACACGCCGATCACTCCACCTTCCCCCAACCGCCTTTCTCCGTCTTTCCAGCCCGAAGTGATCGACTCGACTCGACTCTTGGTAAAGAGGGCGGTGTTTTATGACGACGGCCGGCCTATTCGCTCCGCTGCCGAATTCATACGCCATTTCACGAGAGGCCAGCGTGTCCAGACTAGTGACTCTTGTCCCTCCCGTCCATCAGAGGTGAGGTCGCGCCGACACAATTCGATCGTAAACAGATCGAGAACCTTTCTCGGAGCGGGTTCATACGCGTCCACAAGTAAGCTTCGTTGCATACGGGAAAAACGTGGAGACATTTTAGGTTTAAGGGCGGAATAGTAAAGCTTTTCCGAAGTCGTGCGAGGCCGAGAGGAAGTTTTTATATCGTATGATGTTTGCATAGCCGAATGGTTTCTTTCACAAGTAATTCATTTCCCCCCTGAGCTAGCCGTCAGTGTTTCAGTGTGCCGTGGGCTCGTAAATGGACTAACTAATTGCCCCCCTGCGGCGTGCGATTTCGCTTCCTCTGAAGACTGTTATCCTCCACGACGAGGGTGTTTTTCGCCTCGATTTTCTGGAATGAGGTTAGATAATTATTATAGATCCAGCGTGTTTACGTTGTGACCGAGGTTATTGTTTGGGGCGTTTTCGCGTGCCCGAAAATAATACGAATCAGCAATCGGAAAAAGTTCCACCGTCATTCTCGTGAAAAGTGAAAAAATGACTGGGCTTTTAGTGGTCATTTTCTCGCAGCTCCTTGTTACACCGAGGTTAATGAATATTTTTACTTTAAAACTTTACTTTATAATTGGGAATGCATTGGTAAGCCTCCCCGAATTGGGAATCTCTCTCTCTTACCATTACAGGCGTATTGTATGTATCCGTCAACTTTGATGTGTTTAATCCACGTCAGCGGATGTACCCAAGGCCATACTGTAATATCCATCCTTGACAATTTTTTCTACCCTTAATTTTTGGTATTTTTTCATGTCCGCATTTGAAATCTCCGCCCCAAAACATTAAACTCAACTGAAATGAATTAGAATTCGGTTCATTTTCAAATGACCTAATTTTTAAAAAAGTCACCTTTCACCGAAGCATCAACTCTGCTCTTACGAGATTATCATGGAATTTTATTTCATATATGAAAAAAAATCCGTAGTGTTCTACCCTATGATCAGTTTCAAAGGTGAGGAAATAGCTCACGTAGTACTAACGCCAACGCTGCGGCGCGCGTTTGAAAATTCACAGAGGGCAGGAAGGACCAGTTCCTTTCCCTGTGCTGCCTGCGGTTTCCCTGCTTTTCTAAGTTATTTAGTAAAATAATTGATTCAAAGTGAACTTATAGGCTTTGTCGTTGAGAGAGATCAAATACTGAAATTATGGAAGTAGAAAGCGGCGTTGCATTCTTGTTTGGTGTTTTCAATTTTATCGTATCTTAAATTATAGTAATGCTCTACTATCAATTACGGTTATTTCAGATGGTAATCCTTTCCACACGCATCGAAATTCGTGGTACACATGCATGCAGGAAATGTTTCCCTCTGTTATGTCCGCAGGCAACAGCGTCCGCGTGCTTCTTTCTTTGGGCAACATTTCTCATTCCTCGTTCCCGTAGAGGTGTCCAGGATGTTCTGCGAAATAATTCTCCTAACGATCCACAAGAGCTGCACGGAAGCGAGTGCCTGCGACTACTTTTGTTTCCAATCGGGGATTTTAATGTTTTCCAAATCCCAGATGGGTTATGACGTGATTATCCAGTCCTGATAATGAAACTCTGTATTATCGTTTTGTGTTTTTTTTTCTTGGAGTTCCATCTCCATCCTGAGGCTAGGTGCGGTCGTTGCATCAGACCGGAATCGTCCGTCGGTAGAGATGCATTTTTGCCCCCCCACCTTTGATACACACAAAAACCGCCCTTAATGCTGCTAGCTTTTATCTTTTCCTAATCTTCTTTCGAGGTCCGCGGTGAAAGGTGATTCATTCCAATCGGTCGTTGCACCTTTCGAATCCGCGGCAAAACCTGCTCACATGGCCCCAGGGTACGTGGGGGAACGTCTGGGCGTGAGGCTGCGCAGTTGTGAGCTTCGACTGCCGCGTAATACATCCAAACTGTGGGTTCTGTTAGTTTTTTTGAAACTTTTTCATTCACAGTTACAACACCCATCAATCGTTCCCACCAGGAAATTGCATCTCTTCCCCCGCTTTCGTTATTTAATATTGGTCCTAAAACCTATCTTACCAATGGCATATCGTGTGCGGAATTGACATCTGGCCTCTGTTATTTTTTGATAACGCAATATGTTCTCAAGGTCTTCAAGTTATCAGTATCAAATTGTTTCTTCAAAGTAAGCGTCGACCCCGAATCCGGTTCATCGCTTATTGTTTGCTGTACGATGGATATATCCTCACAACTACGAGACAATACTCAAAATGAAAACTAATTTCAGAGTTGAGTTTGTTTCTTATGATCACCGCTAGTGAGGAATTCAAAAGCAACTTTTCCAAACGAAAATCTCCCTATTACGTCTATTTAGGAGGATCATTTCAACGATGAGATCAGAAATATATTACAGGCACCGACATACTACGATAGATTGGATCACGTACATAAAATCAGAGCGCTAGGAGTCATTTTTTCCTCGAACAATTAGAGATCACAATAAATATAATCACATGTCCGGAGTTAGTAATCAGGGTAGTCAGTGTATATATCTATATTTTCTTGCTTGTATTTATAATGTAGTTCCTCGTCTTGATCTAGCACTTAGTAAGGACACTTTTTAGTTGTTATGCATTCTTGTTGTGGGCGTTCTGACATTGTCCAGCATGTTTTGTTGTTCTCGTAGTAGGTTTTGCATGATAGTTTCTTCTTTTTGTGCGCATTGCATGACTTTTATCATGTGCATTGAGAGTGCATGTGAATGTATGGTGGTGGCTCACCCCCTGCCACACGCCCTTGTGGCGCCTCGCAGGGTATTATGTAGATGTAGATGAGATTTAATGTTAACCAATCGCGGCAAGAGAGAGATAGAGAGATTGTAGCGTTACGAGAAACACGGGAAATGTCTGCTTTCAGCTGCGGATAGATTTCAGATACTGAAATCTATCCTCATCACACAGTTCTCTCAGATGAGGACAGTGTTTCTAGTCTGGATATCTCCTGTCACATTACCACTCTTTCACTTACCGAAGATGCTCGTCAAATGACTAATACTATACCGCCGCAACAGAATGTTCCTCGAGATTCTATTGTTTTTATGCTTCCCCTTTATACCATTGAGTTTTCTTTCTTCCACTGTATAAAATTCTCTATTTATGGCCACATTAAATATTTAATTTCATTGGTCAACATGTAAAATGGAGAGATTATGCTTTTAAGACTTGTACTAGCATGACTTGACTTGAAAAAATAGGATTATGAAAGGTCACGACGTAGCCTTTATCAATGTAGATTAAGCCTTCGATAATGCATGTAGAGTGTAATTTTTTTGAGAGTCTTAAAAGGAAATTGGAGTGGCATTTAAGGAGAGGAACATGATCCAGGGCAGCGGTCGCCAATCTATTTGATCTCATGGACCACCACCAACTCAGAAATTTTGGGTCCCTCGACGGGCTGCGGTCGAGGGCCGTTCGGAAGCACGCCCGACCCTGCTACCCCCTTCCTGCACACCCCACGCCCGGCCCGTCGAGTCATCCCAGGGCGCGGCGGTCCCCGGTGAACTTTGCCCGTGCGCCTACCTCCTGAACAGCGTGCCTGCCTCTCCCATGCAACTACCGCCGAACAGTATCGCAGAAATGCTCTGGAAAAATACGTAAAAATGAAAAAAATAATTACTATATAACTATCTCGATTCCGTATGTTGGTTAGACAGACAATTTACCAAAATATTGCAGGAAATAATTGATGAAAATATGAAAGAGAATGGTGGCGGTCGTTACGTTGTTGAATTCCATTTTCCGTTATGGGAGGAAACATTCCAAAATTCACAGAAAGAAACGTATTTATTGACTATTATTATTGAGTAGTGAATATACAGTCAAGCGTTTCGGTTGGGGGAGGAGGTTGGAGGAGGCAGGATTGGAGGAATTCTTCAATCGTACCTCCTCCAACCTTCTCCCCCCACCCAAACGGTTGACTGTATATTCACTAGTTGGCTGAATGTTATGACTATATATTCACAGGTTGACTATCTTGTAAATTTAGTTCTGATAATACTTAAATGTAGTGAAACTTTTTGGCTGATTAAATAAGTTTATTTCTGTGGATTTTGAAAATTTTTTTCCACAACCTACCGCGGATGAAAAGGATACTGAGAGGCGATGGTGTGTTGAATGACTGTAATGGAGGGAGAGAAACGTATTTTAGTTGGAATATTATCTGGTGGGATATATGTACAGTTGTGAAGGTGTTTATGCGCTACTTTTAATTTTTAATTCATCGATAATTTAAATTAGACGGTTGGTCACTCTTAAAAATACATTTTTTTGTATCATTGCAATACCATTGGGTAAACTCGTGGAATACTCCGTATTATTTATTGTCAAACCCTGACATCCATATTATATATTTTATTTAGGATGTTACTTCGGATTCGTGGTCAGGGCCCTCATAAACCCATAGGCACAAGTTTTGAGCAAATGCTTAATATTTTGATCGGCTTTTCTATCTTTTGCAACACCTTGCGCCGCCAATATATTCGAACTTTCGCTGATCTGGACGAAAAGGATAGCGCAGAAAGAGAAGGAGAGGGACACAGTTCCAATTCAAAAGAGCAGTAGTGGTATAATAGTTTATACGCCAGTATTTTTCACCGAACACGTCGAAAAATATCCCTATTTAGACGAACATGACACACACACACGCCATCAGGACCAAAATCCACTGCTTATTGGTTTCCCCCATTGTGTGCTGTCCAAAAGGGTACCGCCATTCCTTTAAGGGTCCTCCACGATTCGACTCAACTTCGATCGCCACAGTAGTCTGACAGCCATGTCGCCAACAATGCTGTTTTTCGTCGCAGTGTGAAAAAAACTTTTTATGTGAAAAAGTTTTACTGAGTTTTTCACTAAACTTTTTTAATCCGTTCCTGCACCAAAAAACTTCTCTCAATTTTTCTCATGATCATCATAGGTTTCCGAAGTAGAAGATTGGTTGCCAACTGGTATCCAGACTATCCAAAGACCTGCCAACCTCTGCATACGTTAGTAGTTGTAACTATTACATTCTCCATTGCTCTGCATCTTACGTGCCTTACTTCGTCATTCTCTAAGCTTCATCCCTTATAATAAATTTTCGCTAACTTCCACGCCATGTGAACTTTATTATTATTATTATTCATTATTGCATTATAGAAAGTTTTTGAATTTGAATTATTCATGGTTTCAACACTCAATTTTTTAGTTTGGCTTTCTTTTTTTCTTCCCAAAATCTCTTCATCCTTTGGCTGTGTTCCTGTTTCATTTGTTCTTTCCATGTTGCTCCTTTTTTTCTTTTACTTCAAATTTCTTGTTTAAAATTTTGTTTCCTAATTTCGTTCTTTCTTCTATCATTTCCCTTTTAACCCCTGCTTGTTTTACGCCCCCTTCTATTTCATGAAGCCAATTGGTTTGAATAATTGAGTTGCTTACAACATTAAAGATCCTGTTTGTGAGTCTTGCTGTAAACCTGTGAAATTTAATTACATGTTTGTTTATTGGTTCCTTGGCGTTTGGACGATATTTGAGATTTATTCACACTAATAATATTGGTACTTTATATATGGCAGTATCTATAAACCAAAGGAAAGTTACCTTAGTCGAACATTTTTTGCAAAACACTGACACACCACATTTGTTTCGTGAATGGCTCTATTTTGGTTTTGGTTAATCGGTATTATCGTTGAAAATCTTAATTGAACAACCCGTTCACCGTAGCTTTAACTAATCCGAGTCTTAATTCTTATTCTTTTGAACAGTTCTTATTAGTGCATGATGTTTTACTGCCCATTCCCCCCCCCCCCGTACAGAGACTTAGGTGATATTCTCTCTAGAGTAATAGACTCCCTCCAAGACTCATGTATACGAAATGTACTTACTGTTGTAATTTTTGATCGTGGTCACTCAGGCCCCGAATTAGGGGAAAATATTTCAGAAAGGACTTCAGAGCAAGGAAATAAAACAATGTGGAAAACTGAACTTCTTCTATGGTTACATTCCAGGTGAAGTGCACTGTTATTAAGGAAACAGGACACGACAAACGAGTCCAATGTTACGTGGAAGAAAACCAATCACAGTAAATGCCTTGTCGCTGAGACAGAGAGAGTTTGATATAAGCTTGTATATAAATTTTCGTTTATAATCTATAAATCAGCTCTCTTCAGGAACTAATGAGCGATTTTAGATGTAATCCAGCTCATATGTCAGCATTAGATTAGCGGTTATATGAGGAATGGCAAAAAGATGTGATGATTTAGCTGCGATATAGCTCTGTGAAGCAATTGAGGTCTTATGGCAGTGCCACCCAAGATTATACATATCGTAAGAGTTGAAGCCATGTAAGATGGTTCTAAAACTCGGTCGCCGAGAAACGAAAATGATAGGGCGCAGGAGGATTTTTAAGACGTGGGCATGGAAAAGGTGAAGTGGACGGAAAGTAAGATAAAAGAGGAGGAGATGGGCACGAAATACGAAGAGAGGAAGCTTCCAGGGGAATTTCAGGAGAGGCATGAAAACTGGATTAAGGAGATACTCGGAGGCGATGGTAGTCGTTGAAGACGGGGATAGAAGGGAAGTATTCTAGGCAAACATGGTGGAAATGGAACTGGAACAGGCAGTTTAGATGGAAAGATGGTACGCAGAAACTATGAGAAGTCGAAGCTGGCAATTACTATAACCTAAGGTGCATCCGTTCTAAGGACCCATCAAAAACGTTCCCTTAATTCTTAGATGACTGATTTTTTTTAAATTGCAGACCATGACCTCTTAAACTATTAACGTAGATTGCCCGAGTACTCCGCTTACCTTTAATGTCTGTAAACAGTATTTACGAATCGTGATAAATCAATAAATGTCAGTTTACAAGACCCGCGAATGTTGGATTACGTCTAATTTATATTTACAAAGTACCTTGCAAGCTACTGCAAGGGAGTGTGGCAGGTTGTGAGTCAACACCGGTCACACATTTCCACAGGCACATATTAAAAGTTACCAGGGAAGCAACTACTTACATTCAAAAGTATCCAGTAACCCATTAATATTTAGTTCATGCTAGAAAGATGTTAAAATTATTTTTTTTACTAAACGCATGCAAAATAACTGCGCAATGCGTTTAATATCATATCAATTTTGTTCTCTAATCGTACGAGGAAAAGATTACTTTTTTAATGGAATCCGTTGTAAAGTCTTATCTCACTAATTTTATGCATGTAATCAGATCTGCGGTAGTGAGAAAGGATTTTAAGCATATCTTTAACCTATATCTTTAAAGGTTGGCTGTTTAAAATTTACACCCCAGATTTATTCCAATCTACATTGTCTTCAAACATATTTCCCAAAATTAACACGGAAAAATCTGCTTTATTTCAACTTACAGTCAACCAGTGTTTTCAAACATGATTCTTCTAACTTCGTGACTCGATAATTATAACTATTTTCGCTGTTATAAGTTCCACTACATCTCAATCTTAAACTAAATACACACCCCAAGGGTCCCACAAACTCAAATTACACACTAGTTGGGATCCAGCTGCTGAAAATAAACAAGTGACGGTAATGGCAAAAGTCACACTGGCTAAATTTTATAGAGTCAGGTGAGATGTGGTGGAAACGATACGTAACCTAAGAAATAGGTTTAAAAAAATTTGCAATTTCCACTTTAAAAACTTCTTTATTCCGATATGTTTCAGTGCAATACACCATTATCAAGTGGAGAATGGTGTAATGCACCGAAATATGTCGGAATAAAGAAGAAGTTTCTAAGTGGAAACTAGAAGGTAAGTAAGTAGAAAACTAGGGGTAGTCGCTGATATTTTAACGGGAGGACCGCCGTACTTTCTCGCGTGGATCGCGCCGTTGCCGAAGAGAGCGGCGTATCGAGATTCGTTCTCTTTCGCGACAGACATAGGTGGGAAAGAGGGTTAGCTCCGTTGCTTCCATCACAGCGGCGAGGGTTGGTCACTTCGTCCCACCCTCCTCGCAGATTCTCCTCTCGGCATCTCCCGGGAGGCGAGCCAAACCCCCCCTTACATCCTCCCCCCCAACCCAGTAAAACCCGGGCGTCTCTCGTTCGCCTCCGAACGGGTAGAAATTAATGTTCCCCGTGGAGGGGGGACGGGTTGTGGCATATATCCGGGACAAAGGAGTTGAAGAGGTGCAGCGAAAGGAAGGACATCCCTCACCCACGGGTCGATAATGCCATTCAGGCGACGGACCTTTTTGAAGAAGGGGGTGGCTGTCGGAAGATGGGGGCGGGGTGGTGGGGGGTGCTTGT
>WURS02056864.1:0-25493 GCA_011762765.2 Rhinocypha anisoptera | reverse complement strand
TAGACCTGGCTGGATCAGCAACCTGGCATCCCCAGCCCCTTCTCCAACATTGGCCCCAGTCCGCTCCAGAGCAGCGCGATGCGTCCGGATGCCGCCTCGACTTCGGATATCGACGATGAGCTGATCCCTACCGCCATCGTCATCAAGAATATCCCTTTCGCCGTCAAGAAAGAACAGTTGGTGCAGTTGATGACCGAGTTGAACCTTCCCCTGCCCGATCTCTATGTCGCTCGTCCTCAGAAAACTTAAAAGCCAGCTGATATTTTAGTTATATATGACACCATACCCCAAAATTCCATTTTAAGAATGTAAACTTTGGAAAGGAATATGGGAAGTGACCATGCTGAGACCCCACCCCCATTCCCCCGTGGACTTGGTTACCCTTAATTGTTGCTGGTGTCAAAGTCTATAGCAATTACCAATTTTGGATGCTTCATTTTTTCATAAAATTAATTACTCAGCCATGAAACTTATTTCGTCTTATTGAGAATATTTTTTCACACATTACTGTCATCTCAAAATTGCACCTCATCCTATGTTTTACTTACACTATGCAATTCTCAACATCTTCTGTGATTGCACACACCTGCTCTTCCCTGCACTGCTTCATCTTATACGCTTTATTACATTTACCTGCACCATTCGACTGCCAGATTCTGTGAAATAATATACTCAAACTAAACTTAAACATATTTGCTTCACATTCCACAAAATGAGGGTCTAACTCCATTCATGCTTTAAGTGAACAGATGCAGAGAAATAACCTTTCTATCAAAGTGAAATATTTATTTATGCTAGTACAACTTTACAGAGCAGTTCTCTCTACATCAAGTAAATCACAAATTTGATGTTTTCAAAAACAGATGAAGGCAGTTGGTCATAAAACATTTGCAACTCGCTATAATGAAAATGTAGTATGAAAAATTAAGCTATTTTTATTGCAATGGACAATCTGATTTATTTTAACAAAAAATTGTACAATGGCAATTCCTCAGCTTATATATAAAAACACATGAGATGCATGAAAAGACCACCACATATGACCATTAAAACGAAATGGTTTGAAAATATTATCAATCTAAGCTAATGAGCTTCAAAATTTAGGTAGTTGAAAAGTTCCCACTGTATCAAATAGTTTTATAAATTCCTTGCATTTCACTCTCAGAACTTTATTTCAATAACTGGGTGACTGTACAATGTAACATGGTAAGGAATGATTTAAGTCATACAAGATTAACATGTGATGCAAATGCACAGAGAAAATAAGAGACTATTTTTCCTACTTCTGACTATCAAGATGGCCCACTTGACCTATTTTTACCATGTCTATATGACTTACTATGTTGTCAAGAAATATTTAGCACCAGTCATTGGAAATTCCATCCTGACACAAGAAAGTGTGTGCAGATCACTAAGTAAGATATGTAATTACACATTGAGCAAATTATTCAACCTTATAAACCGAACTCTTGACCACACAATCAGCAATAATGCAATCAGTATTAATATTTACCTTCAGTTTTCAATTACTTGATGTCTCACTGAATTACAATGAAATGTAAGCTCAAAAAAAGATGAGGTTATTGCTAAGTGCCATAGCATATGCATAGCATTATTTTAAGTTGTCGCCATCATAAAACTAAAATAATGTTGAAATATAAGATTATTGATAGCAATTGCAAACAAAAAAGAAATGAGAGGCTGTGGGAATGGAACATTACAAGATCAATATAGTACTTCAGCAACTGAGGCATTGTGATATGGCCATATGCACAAATAGAGGTAATATAATGAATATGAAGATTGATGATTGTTCATTTTTAAGCAATTCATATTTGAATAATTATCCAGTCATTAAGACATATCTTGGCTACCTGCTTTTCCTCAAATCAGAAATATAACACTCCAATGTCATAGGTCAGTATTGCTAGCTAGGTTAATGCACCATCATTTTAGGGATAATCATTTTCCAAACTATTCACATATTCTAATTCTCAATGGGACCCATTGATTTCATATGAATGAAATGTTATATTTACTGCTACTTTAAAAATCATTCATCTTTTAGCAAAGTGTCTAAGCTGAGGAGGAGACAAACCTTGCTCCCATACCGCCAATGGCATAACTTCACAATTAAAAATAAATGATGGCCCCTTAGTTCACAGGTAGCCTCTGAGACTATATTCAAAATGGAATTATTTCTCTTTTATAAAAGAGTACACAATCATTATAACAAATAAAGGAGTGGTAATGATAATAATAAGAAACAAAATCAGCTACTGGGATTATTATAAAATATAACATCACTATAAGAAACAATTTTATTTCTTTCAAATAAAAACAACCAGAACGTACTTCTTAGAAATACAGTATAAATAGAGGTATTTAAGGCCTATTACAAAGATATCAACATGGAGGTCAATGAACAGAAGTGTTTATATCCCTTTTATGAAATGATCTTAAAAATAATTTAATTTTAGAAGTGGAAGAATATATTTTCTCAAAAAAATTAAGTGGCAAAAATAACTCTTGTAAAATGGAAAAAAAATTTAGAAATACACAATCACAAAATTGTTAGAATATTTTTGAAAATCTATTTTCTAGATATTTTTGTAACCGAGTTTTGTTTCCTTTTAATACTAGTGAGCAGCCTTTGAAAGCCTCCATGCAACAGAGTCACTGTCGAAGAAAGGATGCAACAAGAAAGGAAAACATTTCATAAGTTTTCCTCTAAAATGTAAGCTCTCTCTTGGAGCTTATATGGTCACACACAACATGGATGCCACTGCAGCATATACAAAAAATGACTATGTATATTGACTTCGGAAATGCATTCATCTTTTATCTTAAGTGCTCCTTTGTAACCAACCATTATCTACAATCCAATACCAGTGAATCAGCAGTTGTGCAGCATAGTAAGGGACATTGAACATAATCCAAACTTTAACTAGGAATACATTTTAAGTTAAAGTATAAATTATAAAATGAAATGGGATTATATGCACCGAAGATATATCTCTATGCAATAAAGTACTCTTCTTGACTCCCAAACATACATCAACATCCTTCAACAATAAGGAAGAACTTCGGAATATTGAAAATTTCTTTATGTTAATGCTAAATAGAGTTTTTACTGCATCTAACATAGATGGAATACAACATTTCCTTATAACTGTTTAATGAATGAGCAATCAAGAGTAATATCAATCTCACATTCTTGATAAACCAAGGCAATGCAGGAATGGTTACTTTCTTTTGAAACTGTGCCACTAATTGTGGAAAAAAGAATGTAAAAGGAGAGAAATTATACTGAATTCCCTAATCTATAATTTTATATATTTATATATACATATATGTATATAAGAAGCATGCCTACATCACAATCACTTCCCAGTAGGTCTGAAATGAACCTCCATAACACATTCAAAGGCCATATATGAACTCTGTTTCTATAAATGAACTCCATTGTATGAAGCGTTTTATGCTTTACATTACATATTAGGAAATTCCTTTCAATGTAGTATTCAGCAATAATGACAACAGTGTCAACTGAGTTCGCGTTTCTGTTCGACACCATTTTTTCAAAGCTCATAATGACATACATCAACACGACCCTGATCCTTAATGCCACCGATGTTCCATTTTCTCTCCTTTCTCTTCAAGTGTCCCAATGTAGTAATGCCTAAATTGACTTTGTTTACCTAATTATATACTTCATTACTTCCAATATTTGGGTAGGTGGAGATAGATAAAGTAGATTAAAGAGATATGAGGGAGAGAAAAGGAACCCAACATTGAATGTGAAGGCAGTGGATTTGGCAAAGGGAGTGTTTATGATTGACTGTTACATAGCACCAAATGAGAGAGATCGGGAAGGGAAAGAGAGACTGGGGAGATGGAATAGATCCCTATAATTGGGATGAATGCAGTGGCGTATTTGAGTGGAGATGGCCCTAAGATGCTGCAAGCCATTCCCTGTGGGTATGCAATAGGTTTCATTTTGTCACATTACTGTTTAGAGTCATACACTAATTGAAGCCATGCATGTTTTGTGCTTTATTTTTGGGTTTTGTCCTAGGAACAATTCTTTCTAAGTTATATCATTACAGTCATTACTGCATGCTTACATGCTGAAATCATCCTTCTAGTGCACATCATTGCATCTGGAATAGAGAGTAGCTTCAGAAATTTACTTTAATGGCATAATTACTCATTAACATTTTGCCACATATAAGCAAGGATGTGTTAATTTACAGAAATATCAATGACATTGGTCCAAGTCTATTGAGATACTGAGACAGAGCTTCAAATGGTATTTTCTCAATCCAGGGCTTCACTTTGAATCCATAACTTTTTAAGTTATTTGTATAGTTAGTTTAATATCAACATTATACATTTTCAAGAAGAAAATGTATGTATTTATTAATATGTTTTTCTTAATCCAATCTACTTACTGCCAATATATTACAACCCTGGCTTTCACACAAAATTAGTCTTGTAAGATTAAATTTTACAATATTTTCCTATTTCTTGAAGTATTGCACAATAGTCATGGAGTACAAGGATTTTATCAAAACTTTTGGAGCAAAGCAAAATTTCCAATTTGTATGGTGATACACATAGCATAGAGTCATTACAATTACCAGAATTTTCATGATCACATTACTACATGCCATTATAGCAAGACTATAAATGAGTAACTATTGCAAAAATACTAGGCACCATGATGAAAATTCTTGGTAATGTGACAACTTAGAATCCAAAATCTGTTGAGCCCTGAATTGTGTCAGTGATCTAAATATTGTTTGCTAGTTTACATATAGACTTTAAAACTTATATTAGCTCATCATACAAATTTCTACCATGGCCTTAACACTGAGCAAAATATTATTTACTATATGGTTTTGGATCCTCAGTTTGTAATTTTGCAATACCTTTATCAACCACTCCCAATATCTAATCAAACTATATACGCCACTGCAGGAATACACAGCAATTGCTCAAAGTATGCTGACTACTATTGGAGATGTTACAATTATCCTTAAATCATTCCCTGTGGAAAACATTTCAAAGCTCTCTTAAGTCAATACTTTTGAGGGGATCACAAAAAACCCTAAAAATGTGGTTATTAATACTTAACGGGTCAGTAACATGTTTCGAGGAAACACACATATGGGCGATGACTAAAAAAGGAGGCAGCACTATAGGTTTGACAGTCGTGTAGAGTAGCTAAATGTATAGGGTAATACATTTCCTCCTCTGAAAGCCTGTGTGCTACATTGTCACCATAACATAACACACAGTATTTCATGAGCAACACACAACAGTACCAAAGCTAAAATTTGAAACAAACCAGGATCAGATTCAAAACCTGTTCAGATACCGCAGTAATGGAGATTCACAACACAAACCTTTCAGTTATATGTTAAATCATATTCCTCAGGTGAATCTCACAAACAGCTAACAAGAAACCAGATTCTGAGGAATCTCACAAACAGCTGACAAGAAACCAGATTCAACAATCTATTTCCATGGAATTAAAATGTGAGTACCAAGTATGTTATGGATTCATCTGAAGTTATTAGAAATTACTACATTGCTATGTGATTACTATAAGAAAGTTACTACAGCATATGTACAATAACTTTCAAAACTTTGGGAATACCAAAAAGGCAGCTTTAACCAACATCTGCGGCCATAACAATTTTAACTGGCCAGAATTCATTCAATGATGGCAGTTGCACATTTTATGATAACCATTTGTTTCTAAATTCTTTAAGTAGTTGCACGTAATCCTTCTACATTTGGTATGTTTCAAAGAATGTTTCAAATCAAGGCACCACAGCTAGTATACACTATCTCTTAGAAAGTATGTACTGAGAATATTACATGGAAACAACACTTAAAAAATAATGGAACAAACTAGGATGAAAATTGCTTTCAGAGATCATAAAATAATATGTATAGTATAACTTCTTCTTAGGTACTCAACTAGACATTATTGATAAGATACGTCATGACATCCAAAAAATCTCCCATAGAGATGGTAATTTTTAAAACCAGGAATTCAATGATTTCAGCAAACAATAATAAACAAATATTCATCCCATTAAAAAAATAAAAAGTGGGTAGAATGGGGTGAGTTTAAATAAAATGATTGAATAACCATTTTCCATTATAGGGATCAATAAAACTCCCCTGATATCACATAATGAAAGTGGAAACATAAATCCAACAAAAAATTTTATAATGCACAAGAACATTATAAAAAGTAAATGGAAAAAATATTTGGTCTCCTCTCAGGTTGAATATTATAATCATTATTGAGTCCAACTTCAGCCTTTTTCCTCAATTTTTCACAACCAAGCATATCCTCACTGCTAGCCATAGTTTAAAATTAGTGAGGGCTCCAAAAATCAGGGACAGAAGTATATTGGGATGAGTGGTTGTCTAAACTGATCCTTTCTGCACTGACTTTAGGACTTCAAAACTGATTCAGATACTTTAAATAACCACATGTTATTTGTGCCATTTGACGGACACCCACATGGCAAGAGGACTTTATGGATACGTCCGGTACTTCCAAACACATGGCCCCTGGGTCATGCCGGAAGTGATATCAACTATGACAAAAAACGAGGGTTAAATCCCTCTTCACTGACTGTGGTAACATTTTTAACAACTCCACAAATAGGAACCTTAAGGATAGGTTATGCGTGGGAGGCGCAAATGATGAAAGCCAATGGCACCCTCCTATGGGTCATGACACCCACAACACTACTGTGCCCACTGCCCTACCTATTGGGTTCTGAGGGAAAGGGGATCGGGAAAAGGACCCGTCATTCAGGCAAGGGTGTCCTGTTCTCCTCAGAGATGGTTCCACTCCCTGATGTGGCAGCTATCCTACTGATAGTCGGACTGCCCCTCCACTCCTCCCCAACACCCATCACCACAACTCTCCCCCCGGGTTCAGTACCTAGCATAACAGCTCCGATGGTTCCAGTTCCGGAGGATTCAGCTGCTTGTACCTCCTCGCGCTCCTGCCTCTCCCTTGTTGCACGAAGGCGACTGCGTTTGGATTCAACCCGAGCCACTAGCTCTAAAGGGTCAAGTCGGTGGAGTGCACGAAGGGTGTCCGAGGTGGCATAGTCAAGAAGTGGTTGCTGCTGCTGCTGCTGCTGGATTGGAGCGGCTACTTGGTGTGGCTGAGGTGATGGCCTTAGTGCAAGCTCCGAAAATCGATTGGGGGAACTCTGAAATATTTGGAGAGGGTGGAGAAAGAGATACAAACTATTTCATTTGGCAAAAACGACAAGTAAATCTGGGCTCAAGAGTAGTAGTATATATGTTATGTACAACATTTTGCCATAAATTTACCTTCATAATCTGCTCCACAGACAGTCATAGAGATGATTGTGCAAGAATTGTGGTGAATATTAATGCTGAATAATCATTCTTTCCCATTATGTATGTCCACTCAATGGAAAGCTAATGAGGTAACTTTAGGAAAATTACTCAACAAAGAAAAATTTCTTGCTGCGCAACTGTTGCCAAAGTTAAATGTAGAAATCAAAATTTTTAGAAGTAATGAGGACTGAGAAAAGTAAAAAGGAAACCAAAAATGCAGGGATCATCAGACTAATGCCACAGAAACTTATGGTATTGGTCTGAGAATTAATGTGTGAAACCTATCACTGAGAAGGACAATGATTTTTGGATTGAACCAAACTTCGTTAGTGACAATTTGTTTGATATAATTAGCATATATTGAAAACGCCATTAATTTATATAGCAAACTGGCATTGTGATTCAGTTTTTTTTATTCAGTCAATCTAATCTGATTTAACACAAGCTAAAAGAGGTAATTAATCAAAATGAATCCAAATATACCCAGGAAAGTGTAGATATTCTTGCATGAAATGTAATGGTTACTAAGATGAAGCCATAATCAGAACACATTATACCACCTATGATGTGTCTTTTCAGTTCCACATGCTATCAATTTATATTAAAATATCAATTGTAATTAATTCTGATTTTGAATGCAAACATAATTTCTTTGTCTCAGTAATTTGTTTTTAGAATTTGCCTCCTGATAAAGCAAGACATAAATAATTCAGGTTTTAATGAGAACAACGTGACTTAATTTTTTTTAAATCAAGCTATGTCATTCATTGTAACAGAAAATTTCTTCATTAATTGCACTACTAAGTAATAATAAGCCTTATATATTCTATTCTTATGAACACAAAATGTCTTGAAATGAGATAAAATATTGCTGTACATGGCAGAAATATTGAGAAATGATGTAGAATGCATAAAAAAGTACTCACAGTACGATACAAGCCAAAAGGTGATGTAAAACCATTTCTAATCCGAGGCTGTTTCATGGCAGAGGCACGATCAAAAGCACTTCCAATGCTACTGCTCCCCAAAACTGAAAAAACTTTATTTTAACAAATAATACATTTCAACATTCAAAATTAGTTTTCCTCCTTTCTATTGGTAACAAAAGCTTATTTCATTTACAGTGATAAACCAGTAAAGAAATTTCAGAATGACCTTCAGTTGTCTATTACGGTTTCTAACAAGTCAACAGTAAGTGAAATCATTTGTGAAGTGTGTACCACTGGATGGATAACAGAAAATGACAATTTGAAAAATATGTAGCTTCATAATCTGATATTGACAGTAGATTTTGAGGATCAAGTGATTGAGAAAAAAAGGAGTTTTACAGAAAGAGAAAAAGTAAATAAAGAAATAGAAAAAAATAAAGTAGAAGAATTGGGTCTGCCATATCAAACAGGGTAGATAAATGAATTTAATGAAAAAAGAGAAATGTCAATAAGGAAGTTTAATCTATCCTAAATAAAAAGGGAGTTAAAGAGTTGGAATGGAAAGACTGAGGACTAAGTTGAAAAATCTTTGGATTCCTGATAACTAATAATGGCTTGATTCCATAATTTTAGCAATTCCGATCCCATAAATTCTGATGCAATTGATTCCTAGAAAAATATCACTTAATCCCAGTCAAAAAAAAAACTTGAAAAGATATTACTCTGTGAAAGAATGACTTTATACAAACAGTAATAATGTATCTCTATGTAGATTAAGAATAATTGCTTAATTTCAGAACAGAATATACCTAAAAGGGGTGGTTTAACCACTTAGGTATTATAAAAATCGTAAAAAAAATCCAACACCAACCATATTATGATTGAAAATAATAATCTCAACTTGTACAGCAAACATTTATTAAGAAGTGATTACAGTAGAACCTTGATTTTACATAACACACAGGGACCTGAATTGTCAAGTGTTTTATAAAATAAAATCCTGTAAAATTGAGATATTGCCCGATTTTGATAAATGTACTAAGAGCCTTTGATGCATCATAATAAAATACTATACCTTTGGACATTATAACTATTGTCACTACAAAGAGATGTGTATATTTTTATTTATACATATATTTAGTAATCGCAAATAAAAGTATTTTAATTATCACTCAGCTCGGTCTGAATCGGCGAAGTATTATCAGTACTTTATAATGATCTGGAAAATCACCATGCCTGGGGTTACTTTTTGTTTCATCATCATGTTTCTGTCGCTAAAAAATATTTTTTAAACATGATGAACTTATCCTAACCTAACATGGTGAAATCCTAACATGTAGCCCGAGTGAATAGAAATATCGTAACATTATACATAATATTTTTTCGCACTAAATACCACCTGTCTGGTGAGAAAGTTGACAATTCTTCCGTTTTGATGAGGAAGATTCGTTGCTTTCGTAAAAGTTCGTATTTTAAAGTTCGCGCGTAGCATGCGAGACCACATTTTGTAATTATAACGCTCAAAATCGTCAATTGTTTGTAATCACAATATATTCTATAGTGCCTTTCTGTGGTTGGTCCTTCAATTTGATTAATTTTTGACTAACATAAACCATGTATTACATTCCGCCGAAGACGCTTGCCGGTGTGACAACACCGTTCGCAGGAGACCTTAATGACAGCTTGTCACTCAGAATAGCTGAGTGTCCCTACACTCACAGCTATCATTCTATCAGCTATTCCTATCTCAAGGCATTCTTCTTGAGTTTTGTGATTACTTTAATAAAGTAGACAAATAAACGCCTGTAACCCATGATTGAATACCGTGATGAAATACAAGAACGTAAAATAATAATGTAAACTACTAAGAATCCAGAGTTATTTGTTACTATTGAATTACACAGAATTGTATAGAATTACTTTATATTTAATTGAAGACTGCCATTAAAAAGATTCTTCCAGATATTGCTTAAGTTTCATTAAGTTCTGTTGTTTGGTTTCAGAGAAACGTATTAATACTTCTGTCGGGAACCAAAACAGCCTTACATAAAATCGTTATGCCTAGTTTAAGTAATTTCAAATAGTAATGCTGTAAGAGCATATAAAAATCGGCCAGGACCTCATCATCTTTCATGTGTAAAATTGAAATGTTCATAAAATTGGTATACATAAATTTATGATTCTACTGTGTAAGACGACCCCACATTTTTCTGAGGCTAAATTTGGAAAACATTCTAGTCTTACAATCGCATAAATACAGTAAGCTCGTGGGTGAAAATATTACCGGAATTGGTTTTGTACCTTTCTAAGTACTCGATTTCGGTTCTTGGTCCTTATTTTCATTTGGGTGCATACTCATTTATCCCTACCGCATTTTAATTTGGACACCAAAGAAGCAGTCATTCTGAATTTTTTCTCACTAAATTATTATAATTTTCTTGGCAAAGATTTATTTAATCACAAATTTTCGATCAAGAATATTCATACATTTTTATAACTTAGTCAGCAAAGTCATATTGTACTCTATTACACTATTTTCAAAGCTGTGATCATTTTTATTCACAATATCTATTTATTGTTATTGCTTATTCAAAAATGACAAGAGAAGAAATCTAAATAGCAAAAGTAAAATTTTCCCCAGGGTGAGCGAGAGAGAAAATAGAGATGGCAGAGTATACTGGTTGATAAGATAAAAAATAAGTGAATGTTTCATTCTTATTAATTAATCCTAAGTAAGTACTGAACCATTTAATTACATTGATAATACAACTTTTTGATCTCCAAGAGTACATTGAACTTTAATACGAGGAGTATGAGCTAATTAAAATAATCACATTATAAGTACATTACAAAATAGCAGTTAACATAGAGAAAGTTTTAATTTTAGAAGCTATACAACTTTCCATTATACCACAATAACTTATGAAATATCTTTACTGGAGGACAAGATAGGAGAGGTTCACTTGCAATGAAGGAGTTCCACATCCAATGCCTCATCTTTTTACTCGTGGTTTTAAAATAGTGTCTCCTCAAGGTGGAAGAGGCTGAGATGCTGCAATCAAGCAAAATAAAAAAGAATGACTACTATAATTAACTCAATACAGAAAAAGAATAATATATTTAGAAATAATTTTTTAGAGATAAAATAATAATTTGAGATAAAATAATTTAAAGGAACTTATTATGAATGACGAAGCACAAAAAATTAATCATAAACTTATGCACAAAATCAGGCAAAATAATAATTTATACATGAGCTTTGTTGGAAGACAAATGAAATTTGCTTCAGGCCATAAAGAATCCTTCAATTACATTACATTCACACTTGGTTTAGTGGAGTTTCAAACTGTTATAAATAGTAATGTTTGTTCAAACAGCTATAGTTTGTGTTCCACAAAATGAATAGTTTCAGGTGTCACCCTATTTCCCACCATTCATCCCTAGTCAGCTCAACTCACAACTCAATAGCCCTCACAAGCTCAACTCGCCCAACTCACACAAAACTCCAAAGATCAAACATCTTAGTAGAATTCAAGATGGAATGCACCAAAATTAATTTCTATGACCTGTGCATTACTGAAATTCTGAGGAGTCCTAGTGTGAACCTTACACCTCCAGTGAAGTAGCAATCTATGCTATCAGGTGGCAGCATGACAGTGAGTGTCCAAAATGGTGGATGTCAGTGATGTATATTATAAGCATTGTGCTGTGATTGAATATCTGCTCCTAGAGGCAGAAAGTTAGTTATATCCATAAGCAGTTATGTAGTGTGTACAGGAATGCTGCTGTCAAGAGTATTCACCAAATCATCAATAAACTTGGGTGTTCCAAAGTGTGTATGCAAAATGGATTCCCAATAGTTATTACTGGGAACCCACAGATGAGTTCATATATCACAATGGAATTGATTACTATTCTTACACTAAAGTTAACATCACCCTCTTATAGCCAATAGATCAGTTATTATTTAAAAAACTGACAGCATATAAGTCTCTGTTTATACAGTTAATGGTACACAGCACAGTACAGACTAATAACACCATGAGGGTTTTTTATTTTAAAGGGGCATTGACCCTGTAAATTATATCGTATACTGCTTACTAAATGTGAAAACATGTGTAATGGAAGTATAGTTAATGACTGGGAAGATCTTTCCCCTCAGGACATGCAGATTATCCTTTTTACCATTAATACCCAAAGTATTATTGTAGCAGTTGAAACAGGACTCTTTAAGCTAAAACAGCTAAGGAATTGTGGCACACCTTAGGGTCTCTAGAATTTTTTTTATTTATCTTCATAATTTTCCACTAGCCTTAAATGGAACTGATGGCATCAATCTTTCACTATATGGTAATGAAATAAATGCCATACAAATCTCAACTACGTGTGATACAATAATTCAAAAATCCACACCAGTAGTACCAATATCAAACTCAGTATGTTCATTTCATGGTGCATCAGCCATATGTAAGATCAGAATTATTCTCTGGGAAATTTATTATTTCCAGGAAAGCTGCAAACTAATTTCCAGGTCATAGTCTTGAAAACTTCTACCCATACAATGTATTAATATTTTTATCCATGTCGTTATACATTAAAACTAATTAGGATTATTTCCAAACAAATTTTGATGTTTACAAACTATCTACAAGGATTAGAAGGGGGCTATATACTTTACTGTAAAGACCTATTGAAACAAGTACAAGTAAATTAGGACACCTTGAAAATATCTTCGGGAACTATGAAAAAGTTACCGGAAAACATAAAATGTTTAGAATATCTACATAGTTTAACACTAAACTGAAGAAAAATTACAGTAGTTGATGCATCTTTTTAACTAAACACTACTACAGTACAAGTTATTTTATTTGTAAACAATTATTACTTCCATATAAAGCTTACTATAATATGTAAATATTTTTAACATAAAAATCTTCATTATTCATCTGAAAATCACCAACTATTTCCAACAAAAAACTATTCTTATAGCACATATCATTTTAGTTATTTCTGAGGTTAATAGAATGCATTAATGGAAAAAAAAATTTCAATCATGAGCTGGTTCTTGTACTGATTCCAGCACTGTAACAAACATTCTCTGGCGTAACTTACAATCACATTAAAAATTATGAATACCTGAGGTTAAACTTCAGTCACAAGAAAATGATACAATCAATCTCAACATAATATAAAATTCTAGCTTGTTTTAAGCTGCATTGTATGGTATAAGAAATAAAATATGGGCATAAAAAAAGGGCATAAAAAAGTGCCCATTTTTTTGCCTTCTGGTGCAAACCTGAAACTTTAAGTCTCTGTAGAATCACAATAGAGATATTTAATGGCACCAAACATTAACATTATTTGCATTAATCCTTTGTCACCACCTATGTTTGCTCTCTCTTATGCTCTTTACATTAAATTAATAATTGATACAAAAGTTGGTGTAAAAAAATGTAAAACAACTTTTTACTGTAAACAGGTGGCTGTACACAATCAAAGTTTGCACTTCTGTAAAGCTCTTCTTTATTGTATGAATGAGCAAGTAATACTGAAATATTAAGCTTGTGAATGGATTTATTATTGATTTTATGGATGCAGTGTTTCTGTAATCCCTTCCATGCCATGCCCAACACTTCAGTTCCTCGCACAACTTTGTTGCAACACATGACAAATAAAAAAGGTTGTAATGCTGCTCTACCGCATGTTCCATCCATAATGTTCCCAATCCGTAAAAAGAGTATATATCAGCTAAGTTGGAGTAGAGTGGCTGTACTTCCAAGGGGGTGTTGCCACCAGGGGGAGATGGAGGAATCAGGTCAGGAACCTTCAGTAGTTGGATGTGTGGGAGGAGAAATGGATGGGGAGTGTGGCCGTTATCGGGAGAGAGATGATGCAGTGATTGCATTGAATGTTTGACCACAATAAAGAGGTGAAGTGAAACACCAGTGGTCATGATTATTCCAGCATATGGCTTAATCTTTTGTATGAGAGGTTCAAATGGCCACACTTTCTTATTGTTCCGGAATGGGGCCAGCCATTCCAGTACCATTTGGAAAGGTTCACGATCCTCCCAAGTTTTTAATGAATGCATTCCCATCTGCCGAGTTTTGGGAAATTTCTTTCTGAACCACCCTGGTCATTTCCCTTAGTTGCCTCTGTTTTTCAATGCTAAATAAAAACAGTTATGTACTTTTTCGTATCCAATTAATCAGAGATTATCAATAATTGTAAATATGGAGTGCACATTTGGAAATATTTCTGCATAAAATATTGTAACTCTAAGTCAATCAAATTTCCACTGCCCCACTCGGCAGAAAATTATAAGAAATGCATATTACAGGGTTATCCCAGATTACAGAGGGTCCGCTACCAGCTAAACCTTTGCTGGCACTAACAGGGAAGAATGCCATGCCTACTTTTCTCCCACACATAGCCATCACAAAAGAACAAGGCTCTCCGGCATTATACAGTCACATTATTCTCAAATACCATAGATATGTATACATAATCTCGAATAGAACCTGTTGAAAATATGTATCGAAGTATATTGATTGAACCAAATCACCAAAGTTTACATCTTATAAGACAATAAAAGTTGCATCCTTAGATGAACCTTTGGGAGCTGATTGCCACTTATTCTGATTTCTCAGTTCAAATTTCCCACAAAAAAGCCAAGTCACATGGTATCTATTTCCTCAATCTTCTAGTGAAATTCTGATTGGCTTGCACCTACTGAAACAGCCATTGGCTCAACATATTTTCAAGGTGGCAATTTACCAAGCAAAATTTAAGAAAAAGTTTTAGCAAAATTATGCTATTAAGAGGTAAAAATAAATGAAGCACAGGACCAAGGGTTTACTTCGTTAAAGGGGACTTTTTGTAAAATGGAGGTTTGTTAAATGGATTATTTCGTTACATGGAAGTACATTATGTAGAGGTTTTACTGTGTGTATATGTGTGTGTAATTAAAAACGAAGGGGAAATACTGTGCTACACAAACTTAGAAACTTAGCTATTACCCTCAGAACAAACTGTACTAAATATTAAAAATGGTGCCATTTGTAAATCAGTAACAGTTCAAAATAATAACTAAAGCCAAACAAAATCACTTTCTATGGCATTATACAATTATTAATCAGGTAAACAAAAATTACCTCCAACAGAGGATCCTACTCCAACATCCACATCATCTGCAGCAGATGCAAGATGAGCGCGCACAACCGGTAAGACCTGCTTACGTGACGCTCTATGGTTGCCTTGACGGAAGACTGAAAGCCCAAGAGGGGGAGGTGCTCCACTCTTGCCTAAACGGACAGGCTCAAGCTCCAAGGGAGGTTCTCGAGAACGTCTCAGAAGTGAAGCCAACTAAGATGCCAAAGAAAGAGTAATTGAATGAGTTAGATGCAAGGATGTGAAGGTTTAATTAGTTGTATGTAAATGGAAAGTGAACACTGTGAAGTAATGTAGGAGGAACTATTATTGGGGTATTAGCACAACTGTAAAAAAAAATCTTCCCTTTAAAAGATCAAAAAATATGAATCTTCCGTCAATCAATCCAGAACTTAAATTTCTTTTATAAAATACTGATCAGTGAGTTCAGAAAATAACAATGACAACTGCAATCTTGAATTATGTTTTTGTTCTTTACATGAAAATAAATCCAGAAATAAAATGCTATTATTTAATTGTGTAGCTAACTTTGTTAAAATATATAATCTAAAGGGGAAATGACCACCATTGCATGGTCTGAGCGTAAGAATGCTTTGGAAGAATTTTGAAATATTGTACAATTGATGCATGCATCTTCCAACCAACATGTGGAAGCATTACTTTGAACCAACTAAATAAAAATGGAAGAAACTGACTTTAAGAAAGATGACTAATATTGATCCCACACTATAAGCTAATTTCATGCAGAGCAAATATGTTTACATTCCCTATGACATATAGTATATTATGTTAAAAAGCATTTTTTCTAGTATTAAATCAATAAATAATTTGTGCTGACAAATAATTATTCAAACATTAAGCACTGTAGACACAACATAGAAATTTAGAATAAAGTAATAATAATGATTAAAACAGAAAAATACACTTGGGCTACACATATGTACTGCCTAGAGTCAGCTACTGCTACTATAATTAAATGCAATATACCCATTCCATTCAACATTCATTTTCAAGGCTAGATTTTTCATAATAGCACAACAAAACAAATGTAAGATGGCAAACATATAGTGGAAATTTAAGCCTGAAATAAGAGCCACCAAACAATTGAAACATATGCAAAGGCATGGGAAATAAAATTTCCTGATATTCAGCTCAGCTATTTCCAAGAGACTGTCTGAAGTCTGCTGCTTTCTTCACCAAAACTGATTGACAGTATTAGGCCTCATCTGATGCCTCTCCAACTGCTTTAGATGACACCAAGCTTAACTGGGGAAAATTCTTATGAGGATGTTAATTAACTCAAAGTTAAAAGTAAAACAAAAATATTTAAAATGCCTTAGGAAATGCTGCCATATTGACACACCTGGTCTCCGTTAAATGAAGAAAAATATATGCAGTTTCATCATGAAAATTATAACAACTAAATAGTTAAAAATTTATAAAAGATAAAAAGAAAATATTTTATGGAGGTAAAATTGTGAAGATCATTCATTAACTGCAAGTCATTCAATTATCAAAAGGAAATTTCAGGTGTTTGTTTAATGTTTCACTAACTTCCCCACAGACAAATTTTTCAACATATTAGAACCTATCCTATGACTGAGCAAACTGTATAATCAACGGCATCTCCCTGAGTTACTTTTTATAATGAACCATCTGGCATTCAAGATGACACAAAATACTGATGTTTAGAATGAAACAAAAAGGCTAAGGAAAGAGGGGAAGCAAAAAAAATTAAACTGGAGTTGGAATTGAACCAAGTCAAACTGCTAATATCCCATCTGTTATTGCTGCCAGCATGAGCAAGGCAATAGATATAGAATTGGTGTAATTAGATAAAACAACATTAAAAAGTATTAGCTCTGCATTTACTCCAGTTAATGCAATTCAGGTACATAATAAGCACATCTCTTTTCCAGAGAAGCACAGCCATAGAGGTTGAGCTTTTACAACAAACCACTTCAAAAATTTGCACACCAAACATCTCAATACACACCATACAAGGCAACGCAACAGAAATGTATAAAATATAGCTCACAATTAATATTTTACAAATGGGTAAAAGTAAAAACCCAAGCCAACTTCTCACAAGGTTGGCAGCATTGGAGTTTATGTAAAGTCTGAAGGTGAACTATAATGAAAACACTTCCCCAAACTTTCTTCAGAGAAAAAAATGTCTTTCCGTCACTACTACATCAGAAGTGCCTGTATACCTGAGTGCAAATACAAAATCAACAACTGTATGAAAGGTAATGATGTCTCACAATCAAAAAGATAAACACTACTCTGGATTTTCCATTCTACTTTGTTCATTCCATCAGTCTTTCCATTCTTCGGTAAGATTTACTAATCATTATGCATAACTTCACAATTTCAGGCAGTTTAGCATAAGGCTTATAAAACTGCCTTAGAGGTAGCCCCCAAATCAATTCTGCTACATAATTGACACAAGTCTAAGGCCACAAAAGACTATTGACACCAGAACATGTCCTTACAAATACATTTGTGTAATTACACAATGAACAATTTACACATCATTCCTAAGTTTCGGTGAATTAAAAAATATACCCAGAAAATGACCATTTTACAGAATACAATCAACTTCAAAAAACAATATCACACATCCCATTACTCTCTTTTTATATCCTGATACAAACTTCTTTGGAAAAACAATCACATTCCCACATAAGCACCAATTAGGCCTCTTTTATCTTTACAAAATCATTTGTAATTTACATTTTGTAATTAAAAACTATGTATATAATTTTAGGTATTAAATTATTAGAATTTACACTATTAATAGACACCTCATAAATATAATTTTCATAGGAACATATATATGGTGTATCTTAATAAAATTAATTTCAATGATAAAAAATTGTGTCTTTTATAGAAAAGAGCATTATTGTGTGTAGTTCATGTAAAAAAAATTTAATTTTCATTCCTAATTTACCTTCACACTAAATATAATCGCCTAACTGCCAATTGACATAAAATGCATTTAGCACATATACTGACAGTTATCATGTAAGAATTTTTATCACTCCTTAGTTTCTTAATACACTCTGGGAAACAGTAAAATTGATGGCGACAAGACTAAACTGATCCACAAGTACAAAATCTACATTTAATAGCAGGTGATATTAGTAAAAGTATCATGAATATAGAGAACTATATAAGAGCAAACAGTACACTTTGTTTACAATAAAGTAAAAAATGAACAAACAAAATTAAAGCTTTTAACGACAAAACGATAAAAGTTTGTCAGTATAAATGAATTTTCCATTGGCCTAACACAATTTAGAATCATTTTGGCTGTTTTATCCTTTTAATAAAATAAAAATATGAACTCATTTTTCAAATAAAATCACTAGAAATAAGTAAAAAATTCTATTGCTTCCTTCTTAAGAGTGGAACCTGCTGATGTTTACTGAAGCTAAGTCTTTAAACAAAAACTTAACAGGAAAATACACTAATATTTTAGATATTTTAAATTGGAAAGGTTAGCTTTTTTGAGAGTAACAAGTTATTCAACTTTATAAATATAAGTGGCAGATTTCCAATACTATATAAATTTCCAAGCCTTTAGACTTATAGAGAATTGAAATTTTATAATTTCAAAAGCATACTATTAAGCAACAAGTATGCTTAAAATTATTTCAATGTCTGTATGCAGTTATGTTGGTAATATAATATACATTAGTACATTTATATATTAAATGAATTGTTTCATGTGGTCATATAATTCATTAATAGCCGTCCTAAACCTTCAGTAAGGCATGGCTTCTCGAAGAATATATACTATCACTAATTCTTCCGTCAATAAGATGCAGATTGTCTTTGCAAAAACACAAGTGTTTTTGCAAAATAAATCACTTTAACTATTTAATAAAAATATTAATGTAAATAGCTATTACGGAGGTGGCTTCAGCAGAGTGGTGTTAATAATGAAGAGTTTTTTCAATTCCACCCACAAACAAATTCCTTAATTAACAAATTTATCAATTTTTTGCACTGGTCTAACATAGAGAATTCAGTCCATTGTGTAACTGACTTTCCCATTATAAATGAAAGCTGAAGCAAATTAAAGTTAGCAATAAGCCATCTTATTTGTATGATGATGAATAACCTATTCCCTATATAGATATTACATCTAAAAAGTCAGGGGGAAGGTAATTAACATGCTGATTAGCCATTGATGAATACATACAATTGACAGTGCATCATAGTTTTAAGAAAGGTTTGTGAACTTAATATATTTTACTCATCAAGAGAAGTAGGTTGAAATTCTTGGTAACTGGGTGTTTTGAAATAAATAAACATGGATGAAATTAATGGGAGACTGGTTAACTAGAATGGCCTAACAATCTGACAATTTCCCTAAAGATACCAGTGAATTAGAATTTAGTTATCCTTTGAAATACAGAAAAGGTTGGTATCTATTTTAAGAGTTACATCTACCCATATTCTACAAAGAATTTTTGCAAGGAGAGAAAAGGATGCAAACATGGCTAACCTACCATTTTGCATTGCCACCATAACCATCAACCCAACCAATAACTACCAGAAATTGTGGCAAGTTATATATTTTTAATAATGGTGCTGTGAAAGGCTGATATATCTGTTAGAATATTGTATGAGGGATGTTGTTATTACAACTGCAATCAAGGAAAATACATCAACCAATACCACTCTACACATACTGTTCTCAAATTAAAAGGTAATATAATAGTTATTAGAATTCACAAGTACCTAGTAATAAGACTACAGGAAATGTACATCATTTTCAAGGCAAATAATCATGAAAAATGCAAAACAAGGGACAACAGCAATTTCAAAATATTTAATTACTTATCAGTGAAGTAAAAAATAAACCTGATAATTTTTTAGAAATAAATTAATTTAACAACTTCATCATCAACAGCTGTAATTAAAATAATCATCACAGATATCTCTCTGTTTAAATCAGGCCAATACTAAGTACACTTATCAATACAAATTCTTATTACACATTATATTTCGATTATTCAAGAAATGCATTATATTTGAGAAATTTTCATTGAGATTATTTACAGAAAAGAACATTTTTCTTCCGTGTTAACTTTCAACTGATAACATATAGGCCCAATCACTTCACATGAGTGAAATATTATATATTATTAAAAAAGTTTCTGAGCATAAATTCTCGTTAGATGTCAACTGGGGGAAACTATTATAAAATTTTTTCCAGGCTTCTATTATGTTCAGTAGCTACTCAATGGCTATCTTTGATAATCTTTTGAAAAGGAAAAAAAGTTCATGGTGCAAACCTCATAGGCTTGAGAGGTGGAGAAAATTTGAAACACAAAAACTTAATTCCAGTGTGTGACAGTTTGAAAAATGTTAAAAGCTATTAATGCACACAATATTGTTATAAATGGAAATATAGGCTGTTCTAGAGGAGCTTTTCTCAACCTTTCTGCCTATGCAGAGCACATGAAATAAGATCCATGATCTAGAGAACTACTACATAATAAATTATTATTTTTACTCTGTCAACAGTTAAGATAATGCACTGAGTGCCTTGTGAACTAGGCTTTGTTCCTAGAACAAACTAGGACTTGTCCCTTTAAGAAAATGTTTCTTATAATCTTCCATCATTCAAATTTATTTATTTACCCCTGTTATTAACAAATATTCCTTACAGGACCCATAGTATTTCCCACATTTTGTAGACCCCTGGTTGAGAAACACTGCTCTAGTGGATCGTTGGATTGACTTCTGATGTACTATAAAAATTATCATAATAAAACTTTGGCAACCAGTTTGATGCAAACATTTTAGATGTCCATTTATAATAAGGAATAAAGAGCTCCACATATGACACCATCGCCTGGGACTCTTAGAAGAATAAAACATGTTTATTATGACCAAAGTCTGGTGTTTAAACTTACATCTCCAAAACAATAGTACAATACAATTTGAGGAAATGACTTCATGTAATTAACATGTAAGGAAATTATTGTCTAGTAAAGAATGTCTGATATTTTCAATTTATTATTAATATGGTACATGGATTTTGGTGAGATAATGGAAAAAGAAATTAGAAAAAAATGTCAGACTTGGGAATATATCAAAAGTGGCTGAGTACTGAAAGCATAAAATTTAGTGTTAATGTAAATGCATGAGGGTTAAAAAGATTAAAATTGTTGTGATCTAAATTTAAGTAACAGATTTTATGCTTTCACTATGAGTGACATCACACTCTCTTTACCCTTCTGTAAAAAGAGTCAATATTTTAGTGTACGATATAGTTCATAAAATGAAATTTAAGTAATTCTACCCAAAGTGTCCCTTGAGTGCAATATTTTTTCACAGAGTGGAACTTAAAAAGAACTAATTAACATAAAATATACAACTTTAATCATTAATTCACACCAGTGCAGTCTTATTCTATTTTAAACAATCATTGAAATTTATTTTTGATGAGTTCAATAATGGAGTGAAATTCTTTAACTGTAAAAGCCTAACTTGGGAGGTTTTCCTTGAGGTTTATTTCAGTCTGGTTTAAATTATAACATATATGGTGAACAAAATTTTCCTTTCATTTTATGCTATATCATTTTTTAGAAACATATTAAATTAGGGATAACATACATTTTTATATAACTCCAGCTATATGTGACTTGTATATTTAATAAGCAACAGCTTTAGTAAATAACAAATTTAAGAATAAATACATAGCCTTACTTTTATCATATATTTAATTGGAATGTTTATAAAAATTTAATAAAACAAAAATATACTGCAATAGGCCAAGTTTCTTAAGTCTTTACGAGCACCATTTTGTAATGTACACATCTCTTAAAAATGTGAATTATATATTTATAAATTATGTTTATTAAGTATATAAATGTAATGCTTAATGAAATTTCATTATAATGATAGTAATATCATATTGAGCAAATTAAAACCAGAAATCAATTACAATCATATAGCATAGAGTGACTATTAAATGCCTGTGTATAGCAGGAAGTTATGAAAACCAATTGTTAAAGTGTATTGAAACAATATCATTGACTAAAATTCCTCGTTCTGATAAAAAATTATTTCTTGTATATGTGTACTTCTTCTGTTACTCTTTATCTTAGATTTAGTATTTTCTATGGTACGATAGGGTAGTATATTGAATGAAGTATTCTTATATATAATAATTACTGTGAACTACTTCTGATACAGGTCTCTACCTTTTTTTTATCGAAATTTCATAGTCATATTTTAGAGCGCAACCAAAACTGCATTTCAAATTCCTAAGAGATAATCACAACTTATTATAACTGATGCTGAACAGCTGAATTGTCCAAGAAAATGAAAATCAAGATGCACATTGATGTAGCCCAAGAATTGCTACCATAGATAGCATATTACATAATTTTTTAAGTTCAAAATAACGATTTTCCTTCACTGCAGAAATACTCTATAATTTACTACGAAACACTGACTTCCAATGTATCAAATATTTGCTATCACAAAACCTCATTTGATTTAAACATTGAAAAGGATGTAAGCAGTGTGTATTCCTAGTTTAATATTCAGTCTATTAAGCCAACACACACTGTCAATCAAAGACTAAACAGGAACCATCTTCAAAAGTGAGGATATGGAATTTTTTTCTCAACATTCTAACTTCCTTGTTTACAGAGAAATGTCAATAAGTAAATTGAAAAAGTTTATCATACTTTACACATGAAAATGTGATGCATGAGACTCACAACCTCTAAGAATAGTGTAAAGAGGATTCATTAAATTTCACCAATTCACACACCTATTAAATATATCAAGAATTTACAAATGTGCATATGCTTTTCTTTGAACTAATTATTCAAGCTCTTATAAGCATTTGAAGGATTCAGTCTCTACTTTGCAAAATTTCACTATGAAAAGAAGTTTTGTAGATTCAGCAGCATATTTTTAATATTTTAACCAATATGCTTTAATAATATACAGATGTTTAATAATTTACTATATATTTATTTATTGGTATTTTGCTTATAAAATAAAGAAACTGAAATATACAAATTTTCTTTTGCCTATCACTCATGAGTAAATTACTAAATCATTTGATTTTTCACTTTCTTATTGAGAAAGAACATAATATAGCTTTTCCTAAAATAAAGGCACAATGTTTAAAAAGTTTCCTAGCCCACCAATCACATAGTGAGATACTTTGGGGAGAGAGCAGTAAGTTTAACAAATGAATGCAAAAAGAAAGAATTAAAGCATCAGTGCATCAGTTTGACCTCAATTTGATGAATTAAGCAATGTATGTTACTATATTGACTTTATAAACTTATTGTAAATTTGCAATTAGAACATTTTGAATAAATCTAAAGCAGTATTCTGGCAGCCACAAAACAGACAACCTTGTATATGTCTGGGATATATGATGAACCACTGTAAAAGAGATATGTCCACTGAAAACTTTTATTGTTAAATATTTTTGGTGAAAATGTTCTGATAATTTTCTAGTTTTGAGATAGAATGATCCTAATTCATTTGGAAGGAAAACTTTTTTTTTGTGAATCTCACTGGTGGTGGTTCACTTCTGATGATTTTATTTTGAAACATTAACTTATCTGTATGTTGCTAATGCAACATACTCTATTGGGGAATATTAACAAAGACATTAAACACAATATCCAACCCTATATTTATATATATACTGAGCCCCTGACGAGCAACTTTTTTTTTCAGGAATACAGTCCCTTAGGGGGTACATGTATATTAGAAGGCATTATTAAAAAATCGGACTTTCTCTGGAGTCACATGGAAGGACTTCCACTACTGACCATGACATAAAATACTGATACCAATGACAACAATCACTATGACATGAGAATTGAAATGTATATTACTTTTATTGTGGAATAATTTTTCCATGCTAGAAAATACTAGAAACTACTCTCTCCTAGAAAACATTGGAGAGTAAGATGGTAGAGTATGTGGGGAGCATTATCATAATAGATAACTTTCCAATGTTTCTCAATATTAGAGTGCACTTGAAAAAGAGAATGGGTATCAGTATATGCACAGTGCACAAAATCAACATGCAATTGGGCATTGTGTAACTTTCTGTAACACAGCCAGTTACCAATTAACAGTTAAGTAGTTCCCCAGTATTCTCATTACCCTCATGTGTACAAGCTACTAGTGCAAAATTCAATTCCATATGTTATTCAATGCATAGAGCCTCCTTGTTTTTGGTGATTAGAGGACCTTTCCTTTATCATCCCTTAAACTAAAGCACCACATTAATATCTATAAAATATTGTGTGTTCACCATTGTATATACATGCTATAAAAGGTTAGTATGTTTTTCCTTTATTCATAATTGTAATTTTAGTTCATTTATTGATGCAGCACAGTATGTCACTGCACCACATGCATGTGTTTATAAAGGATAAAAAATTAAATTGTCAATGTAATAGGACCAAATGCCACAGAAAAGCCTAATAATGCTACTCTGACTACCAAAATAAAATGAAAATGCAAGTTAATGAGTATAATAAATACCAATTAAGATGCAGTACCATAATTTAGATAGTCTAGTGGTTCTTTAACAGGATTGTGACCATTTCTGGAGATAAAAGGAAATATTAATGATTCAATGCATATAGCATCACCCTCATCTAATCCATTGTTTTCTAAAGCAAAAATATCAGAACTGACCAGTTCATAAAGTATATCACTGACACATCAATACTGCAAGCTCATCAGGCTATGTTTCAACCTTAAGCCTTGCATTAAAACAATACACAGTAGATATCCCGTTTGCCAAGTCTAAAGTCTAGGGCTTGAATAATTTATGTACGAGGGTGGTCTGAAAAGTTTCCGACCTCAATGTGAAGATGGCAGTACTCGTAAATAAAAGCTAGTGAATTTTGTTGTTCATCTGTTGACAGTTACTCACCAAAGTTTCAGCCATTTTGGATGTGCAGTTGTTATGTA
>WURS02056844.1:0-10793 GCA_011762765.2 Rhinocypha anisoptera | reverse complement strand
CTTTGCAGTGAAAATAGTTATAAATGGCAAGCGTATAGCATTGTATTATGATGCATTAAAAATCTTACCACATTTATTGAAATCAGCCATTATCTTGATTTTACTTAATTTTATTTTACAAAACACCAAAAATTTGGGTCCCTAGGTACTATGTAAAATCAAGATTCTACTGTATCTCATTTCTCCTGATATATAAAATGAAAGATCGCATTTATATTCAGGGAAGCATATGATGTTTTTTAATGGACTGAAAAAGTAACAAAAATTTCTAAGGGAAAATCTTGCATACTAAAAATTAGATATATATGTATCTACTTAGTAAAGCATAAAATCAAAAAAGTAATGAACATAAAACAATTATAAAGAAGCAGTAACAAACTGAGATGATGAAGACCTATTAAAGAGAATTGAAAAATATTCTCAGACAAAGACTACTTTCACTAGAAAAGCAAGGAGATGAGATAGGCCATTTCATCTCTAAGGACTCTCATGTAGAAGGAAAGGCTAAAATACTGACTTTGCACATTTTCTCAAAAAGATATACAGTAAACCACTACCTAACAAACATCCAACTAATGAAAAATCACATTTAACAAACTAATTCTATGGTCCCGGCGAACTTCCTTTGTAAATCATTGGTGAATGACTCCCATTAACGAACCCCCTTTTCCATAATTTTCAACATAGTAATCAGCCTTTGATTGGGCATTTGGTTTTCATATGTAGTTTCTGTTCCTCCATATCCATGATCTTCGAGATGCACTAGAAGGGGAATTCCGGTGAAGAAATTGACTTTATACAACTGAAATGGTAAAGGTTGTATTTTTTTAGTTAACTTATCAATCATGATATGCTGATATGGAACAGTGGCAGCTCTGCAAAAGTCAGTCTCACATGTGTCTGGATGAGGGGGATTTTCCCTGGTATATATAATAAAATGTTGAGGTATCCTCCGGGTGTATTCTGCACCAATCTTGTAACCACATCTAGTTGGTTTGCTGCAAGTGAATTATTTGCATCCATGTCTGCTAAAGTAAAGTAAAGATCGATCGTCCTAACTTTGAGGGTTCTCAGTTTTGAATTTTGACATTCATTTTTCCTTTAGCCTCCTATTCCTGTCCTGAGGGACCTCAATTCTCCCATTTTGTCATTTGGATCAGGTTCTGTATTATCCACACACTGAAGATAACTGCCTGTTGTACGAAAGGTATCCCTAAGCATGCTTCATAATTCTAGCCATATGGAGCACTGATTTATCTTTTTCACAGGATTATTATTTTGCCTAACTTTTTATCAGTTTGGAGGATAATATGAAGCATTTTGTTTAAATTTTATCCAAAACTTTCTCATATTTGTGCGGGAGATGAATTTTATACTTCCCTGTGTTCCATACTTTTCCCTCACAATTCATTTGTTTAAAAAGGTTACTGTTAATATAGCTCGAATGCAGCCGCGAAATGGTCCTTCTCTCTGAAAGGTGGGTGGAGCTACAACTAACCCCCCCCCCCTCCTCCCAGCCTTGCTTCCCTTTTTTTACTCCCTCACTCACACTCTTGAGATGAGGCAAACATTGTTGCCAGTTTTCAGCCAGTAGCCAGTTTTCCTCACACCGGAAGAGAGAAATTATGTAATATAACATTAATAAACTTCTTTATTGGCATGTTTAACATGGAAATTTACATATAACTCCCTATGTTAACCAACAAACATAAGTATGCAAAACCAAGAGACAACCGAAACAACAAGAGCTGGCAACTGCGATGACGTAGTGCTGGTAGGGGAGGCATGGTAGAGGAAGGAAGGAGGCCGGAGTGGGAGTAGCCGAGGACAGAGAGGGGGTGCACCAAAATTCTTGTGCAGAACCATTTCAACGAGGTTGGACTATAAGAGTATCATTATTAGACGCCTTTTCAAAGCCCAGGTCTCAATATTCTTCCATGTGATGGCAGTATCATCTATAAATAAACCCCCGCTACCTAACTTTTGTTATTTCAGCTATCATTTAGAAACCATTCTAAACAATATGGATGTAAAGTGTCACTTTTTAATCGTTCACTTTAACCACAAGGATGACAAATGAACACTTATTACTCTTATCAGTTATACACATCATGAAGTCAAAGTTCCTTGATAAAATTAAAAAATGAAATATCAAAATAGTGCAATATTATATAAAGTAGTTTTATATTACAGAAAGAGGCAAAATAAATAGCATAAAAGAATTAAAAGTGAACAAAAAATTTGTTGTTTTTTCTACAAAAATTTTACTAATCAATTCTCTCTCTCCCTCTTGACTTGATTGCAGAAATGGAGAAAAGTGGGCAGAAGCTCGCTCCAAAGTCAATCCTCCAATGATGCAGCCAAGGATTTCAAAACAATATATACAACCTATTTCAGGAGTGGCTCAAGACTTTGTTGAAAGGTAAATTTGCATTGATTTTAATATGAATGTTGTTTGATTTAATATGCCTATTGAGTAAATATACCTTTTACTCAACATGTTAAAAATCCACCACATCATGCCTGAAACTTCGATCTTTGTTAATATGCCTAGATACTTTATTAGCAATTCATTGTAAGATATACATATGCATTTACAGTATATTTTCATACACTCTTGGGCTTAATAGTACTCATTTACCCTCACCTGACATCCCAACCAAAGGGTTGAATGCTGTAGTTGTATATTAATTATGTGTTGCATATGAGTGGAGAATAAACTGTTCCTTTGCAAACTTCATACTCCAGAAATATGTGAAACGAAGGAATCAATTTCTCCTGAAAAGCAAATTCTTTGTATCCTGCATGTATGTTGCCATTCAGATTTCATTGATATGTGGTTCAAGACATTAAAGGGCACCTTTACACTGTTCAATCAAACTAGCCCACATTTAACTATTGATATATAGCCCACATTTAATTTTGATAGGTGATTACAACACAAACCCTCTTGATATCCCATGGTAATCCAGTAATTCATGAATTATTAGGGGACAGAATTGAAATGCAACTCCCATATTGGGAAAACACAATCCAGTGGTTCAAATGGAATCTGGGAAAAGTAATTTTCACCTATTTAGACTTTCTTCACTTCGCCCAAAGCTTCACCTAGCACTTCATATTAAGTAGACTTCAGAAAGAAGAAAACCACAGTTTGGGCTTTGTGCCCAGAGCCATCACCCGTAAGTCAAGAGCCCATTACATTTAATATGGGTCAATAACTGGATGTTGTATCCCCAGAGCTAAACCCCACATTTATAAGTAAAAATCTTATTTGTTCAATATTACATAACTAAAATGGTAACCAAGGCTCTCAAGATATTTTATACCTTCTTGATTCTTTACCATAAATGGTAATTCTGGCTGAACGTATTGATTGGTATGAATGTAGTCCAGTAATTTTAAATATAAAATTACCCTTAGCATTTTTGTGATGAATAAATAATACCTTGAAAGTTTAAAATAGTGTTGAATTTTTTCAAAATTATAATTTACGTCTATGAATAAAAATATGGTGAAAAGAATGTGATGTAAATCTCTTCAAGTGTTCTTACAAATATTAGCATATTTAAAATTATCACTATGTGCAGAATGGTCAGTATTAGCAATAGGTTCCTTGATAATATTATCATAGAAAGACAAAAACTTTATAAATGCTTATAGTATTATCCAATCACAAACACAAGGAAACTTCTCTGATGACCACTGTGATTCTTTAATGAATTATTGTGGAATCTTTTAATCACTTCACTTATTCGATGAGCCCTAGAACTTTGAAACAAACCACAAAGCCTTTTCTTCAAATTACCAATCACAAAACCTTCACAAATTTTATTATTTTGGGATGCTACTTTTTTCTCTACTCAAATTCAACTCTTGGAAAACTTAGTGGAATTTCAGCAGATTCAACAAATCAAGAAAGAAAACCAAACACATTTGTGATGAATATGATTCAACTGAAAGTAAAAGACCAATAAAAGTGACCAGTAAAAGGAAACAATATCTCATACATTTCCATCAAAGGCAAAGGCATCTCTGGGGAGCAATTTTTAGGCGAGCAATTTACCCCATAATCGGATCATTAAGTGACTATTGCATTACTAAGGAATGAAACCTTTTATTTTTATGAAGATGACTAAACATTTTTTATTTTTCCACGTGGACCCAATTTTTATTAATGAAAAACGTAAAAAACCCAAAATATATGGAATCAATTCAAAATCAATACTCTTTGGTAAAACACATCAAAGTAAACACTTTTTATCTCTAAAATATTTAAAAAAAAGATTCCTTTCAGAGATAGTTATGATTTTGTCAAAGAATGATGACATTAATTATCTTTGCGATTATTTTTCGGTAAAATTAATAAACCAATCTTATTTCTACAAAAAGTATAGTAATCCTTAAAGTTTGACTACAACTGAGATTTTTTTACAAGGACTCTTATGGTGTCTATGATGCTGAAAATGGGAGTCCAAAATTTATCTTTTAAGCCCGAGTAGTATGAGCATGCAGGTGCCTGCATTACTGCAACTGCCTTTTTGCATATACTCAGATGTAGAAAAAACTTTAAGGATTGCTACTCTTCTTGTATAATTATGATTTATCAGTTTTCGAGAAAAATGATCCCAAGGATCATTAATTTCATAAGTTCTTTGACATAATCGGTAATATCTCTAAAAGGAAACATTTTTCAAAAATTTGTAAAGAGATAAAAATGTTTATTTTGATGTGTTTTACCCAAAAAATTTATTTTGAATAAATTCCATATATTTAATGTTTTTCAATAATAACAATTGATGGTCCACATGGAAACATAAAAAATATACAGTCATACTCAGAAATATAATAAATAAGAAAAAGGTTTTGTGACTTAGAAGCACAAACAAAGAATTAGTCAGTATATCGCATTTCTAAGTATCTTTAAGCAGGCCTGTGTTGTTTTAAGGCCTAGTATAACTAGGTATCAGGTTGTAGGTTTGCAAATGGTAGTTGACAAGTTTTGAAAGAGTAGGAAATCTACTGAAAAAAATGTAAATGATTTATTTTTCTTACGTGGTCTTCATTTCTAAGAGAAAAATAATATTTTGTATCTTGCAAATTTTCCATGGCCAGATACGTTGTTTTTATAAACAATCATCATATCATGATGCACCAATGGGAAATAGGCTAAATGTTTTAATGCTATGAATTTAAACCCTGAAGCCAAGACCAATGTGTTTCTAAAATAGTTTTAGCAATTGTGGAATATAAGTGTATGCATAATAAAATGGAGATAGCAATAGAAAATTGCTATCACCATTTCATTAAAATGTCAGATCTCCACCACATCACACCTGAAACCATACATTTTACAAGTGTATATGCCCTCCCTTTCCACTCTCACTAACTATTTTAACAGATTCCCAGATTTCTTCATACATTATAAAATAGAGAGCAACATTAGGTTGATTTGAGTTGTTCTGTCAGCTGATATTCCGTGGGTTAAAAACTGAACGAAGATAATCCATTATTAGTACAAAATTATAACAAAAGTAAGTGGCTATAATTTGAACATTTGCCCTTTATCTGACTGGATAGTGAACTACCATTCAGGTTAGCAGCATTAGCATGATAATGGAATTTGAAGCATACCTTGGGTTACCGCTGTCAAAGAAGTATACACATTTATCAAGGGTGGGAGCAGAGACCTCCCCTGCAAAAACCGCTGAGATTCTTACCTCATCCTGGGTACTAAGAGCTGTGGCCGGGTACTGAGCTACCCTCTGGGGCAACAGAGGTGACGGACAAGGGGATTAGTAGGTGTGCTAAAGCCTCCCACGGCAATGACTCTTTCACGTGCCTGTTGGCGACAGAGGACCGGAAAATCAGGAACAGAAAGGGGAGGTGTAAGGACAGCAACATCCCCCCCTGCAAAAGCCTATCCTATCCCATCCCTATCACGAAGAACTGTGGTGGGCAACGGATAGAACACAGGTGTAAGGAGGAGGTGATGGAGGGCCAGTAGTGGGTGGGCAAAAGCAACCCATGACAGTAACACATCCCATGTTGTCGAAGTATTTTGACTAACCTTGAGGTACTAGGGGGTGACGGGAGCCCTCCGATTTCTCTTGGACCCATCGGATTGTGGTCAGACTCCTGGGGGTTTGTGGTCCCTGGCCTCGGCTCTACTCTATCTCTGCTCGGAAGAACCGAGTGTAGGGGGCAACAGGTGACGATGGGGGTCGTAAGGATTTCTGAGAGCATTTCCTGATGGCGACTCTTATACAGACCTTTGAGGTAACAAGAGTGCCAGGGGTAGCAGGAGCCCTCCAAGCTTGCTCGGACCTGCCAGAGTATGGGTGGACTCCCAGGGTTGAGTGGTACCTCGTGGATAGTAGGTCCCCTTCAGGGGTCCCGTTTCCCCTTCACTCGTGAGAGGAGTTGGGCCCTAGCACCGCAGACCCATACAATAAGCACGAACTTCTAGTTGTTGGCTGGGGGATTCCTAAGACCAGCAGCACAAGTGGGCATATAGTGACTGTCAATGAGCTATACTCTCTCGAGAGCCAGAGAACAACAGATGACATCCTGGCACCACCGAACATGTGAAGGTTGTGATGCACACTACAGAATCTATGCCAAATTAAAGTTATGCAATTTGAAATGAGTTATAGTTAATGGGTATTACTGGAAAAGTAGCAATTTATTCATGTCTTTTGCAGGATGCAGAGCATTAGGGACGAAAAGGATGAACTGCCACCAGACTTCGTCAATGATCTCTTCAAGTGGTCACTAGAATGTGAGTATCACATCTAAACCCTGATGTTAGATTATTTAAAATTTGATAATGAGGGATTTCACCATTGTATTAAATAAGTTTTTCATTTAATTCTCTCATAGATCCTGTGGTAATGGATATGTTACAAGTAATCATCCTATTATTATTCCACAGCAATTGCCTATGTTGCTTTAGATACCCGCCTTGGTTGCTTGGCACCCAATTTGCCTCCGGACTCAGAGCCCCAGAAAATGATAAATGCAGTGGGTGACTTTTTTGATTGTCTTTTTACCCTTGAAATAGATCTTCCCCTTTGGAAAATTTTTCCTACACCAACTTGGAAGAGATTTGTGAGAGCTCTGGACATCTTTTTGGAGTAAGTGGATTACATATTACATATAAATCTCTATAAAAATCCTTTACACCATGAAAGGTTAAAGAAAGCTACTACTGATCACATTTAAGCTTTTTTTGTACATGCTTCCCAAAATATAAATATGTATGACTTTCCTTGGCTTTGAAACCTTGCACCTGAGGTCTTAGTTCAGTGAAATAGGTAATTATTGAAATTTGTGGAAAAGCACCATTCTGCCCTTATTTTTTTAGGAAAATTTATATTCAGCATATTCATGAAAAGAAGCCATCTACAGTGGAGTTAATCACATAATTGATATTACTAAATCTAAAGGCAGGTGCCTAATGCCCCGCCCATGCTGTTACTCCAGATATTCTACCTCTTCCGAAGTTATGCAGCTGACAAAAGCTTACCACCTTATTTTTTATCAAGTACAAATTTTCCTTTCCATATAAATTCCTGCTGATACCATTTGGTACAAAGAATCAATTTTCCTATCCATAATTTTTCTTGCACTTTCACTACACTTTTTATCAAGCTTCCTTTCCCCTCTTTTTCTTATCTCAATCATTATTTCTCTCTTTGGAATTCATTTTACCTGACTTAAGGTAGAGAAAATTCACATATATGTTCTTCAATTGCCTTTTCTCTAACAACTTCCTAATCATCTCTTCTTTGATCCAAGGCTTCTTGATTCTTCTTTGATATACCATTTCTGTCATTGTATCTGCAGAATCAAATGAAGTAAGAGGAAAGCTCCTTGGAACTTTCTTCATTTCTAATTTAAGGATTTGTCATATTAATACTATGGTTCCCACCCTCTTGCCCTCCAGATCTATGGTTTACTGCTGATCTTTCCTTCTTGTTTCTTATAGTATATGAAATCCAATAATGTAACCCTTTTTCAAATCTCATTCTCTTAACATTGAATCTACATTTCATCAAAACTAAATTATGAGTTGAATTTTCATATTTTCCAGGGGAACTGGGTGACTTGTTTATCCTGTTCCTGAGTGGTTATAACCACACTTTCTAATTCATATCTATGCTAAGGTTAAACAATTGAATTCTTTGTTATAAAATGATCAAAACACTATTTTTCTAAACATTTTTATTGACACAACTATGTATATGGTATAGTTGCAACACTTTGTTGAGACAATAAAAAAATTTAGTGGAAAGTGTTTTGCTCATTTTATAGCAAAATGAACTTCCACAAAGTTAAGCCTGAAACCTTTGAATTAATTTATTCTCCATATTGTGTTCATTGATAATACTAGATTCTCCTTTGTACATATCATTGTATATTCATTTAAAAATATTTTTTCACTTAATGCAGATTATGCCTAATCAAGCGATAATTGAAAGTTATCTCTAAGAACAAAGAGTAGTTTTAATATTACCCAGAAAGGCTGCACTTGGTTTAAAGAATTATGCATTTAGTATTTGATTAGACAGTTTAAACAATGTATGTTAACTTTTACTAATGGAAATCATTCTTCCTTTCATAAATTAAACTATCTTCTTTCTTGTTTATTCTAACTGCCAATCTCCAATGGGAATTTCTCCGTGGGGATTTAAGATGAGGACATTATAATATACTTGTCTGAAAACCCTCCCAATACATATGTAGTGTGGAAAAGTATGTTATAGCTCAGTTTGCTACAAACTAGGAATCATATAGGTAGCTTTGTAACATTTGGGCCAAAAGAATGCTGATAAAAATACATTTAAATTTTATAATTACAATTAAATAATTACTACTATCATTTTTGTATAAATTATTATGTATAAATCAATTAATAGAATGAATCTGAGCATGAGAAAAGATTCCTTAATGTCGATACCTAATTAACCTTCAGAATAAAATTGAAGACACATTAATGGCATATAACCTTATGGATGATGGGCATATCTGATTTGCAGGGCATAATTAAAAAAGTTAAATACATAGTACAAGTGATAAATAGCATCAATGAAAAGGGATGTTCACTAGTAATATTTAACAATAAAATAACTCTGAATTATTTGTTTTATAAGACCCAATCTTCCTATCCAGGGTGTCAGTTAAGCACGTCAATGCAGCATTAGAGCGTAATAACAAGAATAAAGTAGGAGCAACAAGAGAAGCTGATATGAGTGTCTTAGAAAGACTCTTGTCACGAATGACTCCTAAAGAGGCAACTGTCATGGCACAGGACATGCTCTTTGGTGGGATTGATACGGTGAGGACCACAGGTGCTATACCTGATCAATATGTAAAAACACAACATTAATCAGAATTTTTATATAATATATGGAAAATCAGAATGTTAATCAGATTTTTGGAAGTGATTAACTTAACTATGGTGCATAATTTCCTGGACGTTTTGCATGTTAAAGCAGAATGTACACAAATGTGTGTAAGCTGCATAAACTTAAGGTTCTATATTTAATTAAAAGTAAACAATTTAATTGTATTTACTGTAGTAATTTCATTTCAGTCTGTAGCTTAATATAATAATTCATTTTTGGTCAAATTTATTTTCAAGTTATCATGAAAGTGTTTTGGGATCAATCACAATGGAACCTGTCTTTTAAGGATTGCTTTGGAATCAATGCAAGATCTGTGAAATTATTAAAAATGTTTCCTAGTAACAATTCTGAAATATTAGTAAATGGACACTTCTACAAATCTTACAATACAATAATTTAAATAAGTGAAGTATTCACAATTATATCAATGAAACTCTGTATGCAAGAAAGGGCTTAATTATAAAAATTAATTTACATTTTCAGGTCATTTTTCTAATATTCGAGTATTCGTCTTCTGTATAAAAACATTCCTATGGTATATTAATGATAAGGAGATGGTTCTCTTCTGGCTACATCTTTATGTACTAGGATTAGGATGCACTAACTTATATACCTTTATATCCAGGAGGAAAGAAAGCAGGGACAATAAAATATTTTTAACTAGTGGGAAAAGTGCCATCTCCTTGTGATTAATATATTCCAAATCCACTATATCACACATGAAACTACACTATTCATTTCTCAATAACCCCTTAAACATTGGGCTGTTTTTCAAATGATGCTATACCCACTTAGCACACTACTCAGAATAGGCACCTTAATGAGGCAGCTGGAAGGTGCCTTTTTCACATAGCTACTCATAGAATGCGCCTTTCCCACACATAAAAAAGGTGCCTCTGGAAGGAACTTTTAAGGTGGGTACAAGCATAACCACCTTTCGATGGTTACAGTACAAGGCACGTCCAGGTTGTAATCGCGGCTCCTCTTAGGAATATACGGGCACTGAATTGGTGATTAAATAAAAAATTATTTACCCATAATACAAATCGTTACTTGTAAAGAAAAAAAATGTATAATGTGGTATTTACGAGGATAAATATCCTTTTGTATCGTCAACTTATATCCTAATCCGTAGGAATTCTAATGGATGTGACCATACGGAAATGTGCTTTTCTTAGCTTTGAAAAGGGAATAACTATACTAAAATTCTATCGCTCACCTAATGTAAAGAACGATTACTTGTAGTCTATTAAATGTGTATGATATTGTACAGTAATTCTATTCAATATTTCCTTTATAGGGGAGATGAAAGTTTCAAGATGTTAAAAATCATCACGGAGATAGATTTTATTGTAAATATTAAATTGCCCACGAGATATATAT
>WURS02056833.1:0-10794 GCA_011762765.2 Rhinocypha anisoptera | reverse complement strand
GAGGGGTTTCCGGCTCGAATCTAGCACTTAAGCGGTCGAAGCCCGGCCGACCCCCTGAAACATCACGGCCGGTGAAGTCCCTTCGGGGCGGACCCCGCTCTTTTTGGGCGGGCTGTTATAAATCTCTGCATCAAATACGTGGAACGACGCATTAAAGGTCGTGACTTCGACGTACAGCGCGAGTGCAAATTCCAAACCAACGAAGGAATTCGAAAGCCTGATCTCATAGCTGTCCAAGGCGAGAAAACTATAGTAGTCGATGCATGGGTGGTAGGCGAACAAAGGGACCTAGACCGTTCCAACAAATGGAAAGTCTGAAGTGTCGAGGCCATTCCTCGCTCCTCGACGCCATTCGAACGGAAACAGCGAGGGACAACGTTGAGGTCTTCGCCATCACTTTTAGAAGTCGCGGTCTGTGCAGCAGTAGATCAGATATTGACGCCGTCAAAGTCGGGATAATAGGACGGAAAGCTTTCAAACGGGCTGATCATAGAGGGGCTCATTTCCTTACGTTATTTCAACAGCTGCACATCGGTCCGGAATGTTAGGGAGAGAACCGTAGCTGGTTAGCGCGGCCGACTTCCGACTATCCCTGGTTGTCGCCTTTCCATAATGGGTTTAATCAATTGGTGGTGGGTTTTTAGTGAGTATGGGCTGGGGGTTCCTAGACCCCTGTTGAGTCCCACACTCCCCAGGGTCACCTTATGTGGGAGTGCGTAAGCGCATTTTCCAACCACCAATTCCAATAAAAAGCCAGTGGGCGGGCTACCCCCAGGCTATTCCGGACAGCCATGAACCACTAGATTAGAATTCAACGGTGAGTAGGTAATACACGGCAACAGTCAATCGATATAGAATTTTCTATAAGTTGGCGGACTAAAAATATCATCAGAATTTACATCTTAATAGAAAAAGAATGAAGATAAGGATTATCAATAAAAATATTAATCATCGATGAGTGACGAGGATAAAATGTATTAGTAGATACAGGGGGGGGGGGCGGTCCGAGGTATTGGTGTGGAATTGAATGTTAATACCATGACCTTCAAAAAGAGAATGCCTTTACGAAAGCAAGGTTATGTATTAAGTGGAGTGCAGCACTTGATCCTTCTTTATTATTCACTTGAGAGTTCTAATTGTTGGACACCGCCTGAGTGATCGTGACTTTTGTTTTGAGGTCAAGTATTAAAGTTAAGCCCACTTAATACTGCAATCAAGAAATTCCTCAATTATTACGCAAATAATTTCAATTTCCCTTTTAAATTTCATTCGCCCGATTTAAAAAATTTCCTCGAATTTGACACTTTCAAAAGAATACTTTTCTCCTCTCATATTTTATAAAAAACTGAAAATACAAATAAATGTATATGCATATTTTTTGTTTGTTTATATACTTTTTTTGGTTGTTTTGAGGATGGAAACTTCACCGCTAAGCGTTAATCGCTATGTGCCCACTTAGACCATAGAATATGACCATAGCATTAATCTAATTCTTTATCATTTGGGAAGGCAAAATCTTACATAGTTTTTGCATAATTTTAGAATAAATATACTACTCTTCATTGTTATTCCGGTCAAATCAAGACTAAGTACTTGAAAAAATGCTTTTATTTAACAAAAAATGAAAAATTATATTCAAATCAAGTTCCATTTCTGGTGAAAGGGCGACATTCACCAGTAAATTAAACCAAACGTTAAATTACTAAATGATAAACCTGATATTTGAAAGAGATAATCCCGCAAAGTTGCCATTTTATCGGCGAAATGAAAATTGCGGAAAACAACATACCCTTTCAAATTCCATTAACGGTTAGGCTGTGCTTTCCCCTTCCCTTGTCTGTTTGGGTTATAATTGAAAGTAAAATTAAAATTATTTAAATGAAGATAAAATTTAATTCCAGTGGAGTTATTCCAACATTAATTTCGCGTAAATTCCGTAATGGGTTGTATATCTCGCTTAAAATTAGCAAAAACAGAAGTTTATTTACTGAAAAAGGCTTTAAGAAAATTCATTTAAGTAATGTAATGAACTTATAAATCAGTTTAGACCTGAATATCCTTACAAAATCCTTATTTAGGAGAAAATTTCTAGGTGCAACTAATAAGGTTTATTCTCTCTTTCCACCAGACCGCTGAACCTAACTTTAATGAGTTGTGGGTGGGATACACTCTTCTCAGAGACCAGCCGCCGAAAAGTAATTACCAGTCAAAAGAAGTAAACAAGTCTCTTCTGACTTGCTAAAATTTTTAGGCCTCAGAAGAATGGAGACAAGATCGCATATAGGACAAGGAAAGAAAATTACACTATTCTATCATTACTATTCTAGCACAAGGAATTAGACTACTCCATCGATTCTGAAGGAGACCCGAGAAATAATTAATATTTGCGAACGATAATAAAGGTTGTTCAATTTAATTTAATTATTAACTCCGGGAATAATAAATAACAACGGAATAATTAGTTTAAAATAACTTTTACACTCCACTAGAAGGTCAGATATAAAATATTTAAAAATTACACAATCAGGATTTCAATGCTCTGGCATCATCATCAGGTGTTTTTATGCACTGGATGATGATGCAAGAGCATTGAAATCCGGATTGTGCAATTTTTATATATTTTATATTTGACCTTCCAGTGGAGTGTAAAAGTTATTTTAAACTAGGTAATTAAATGGAATTCCACAAAGTAAAACCAAAACTTATTTCGTATAACAACGGAATAAGAACAAGAAAACAAGCTTGGAAACATTATATTTTGTTGCCAAAAATACGACATTTTAAATATGGAAAGGAAGAAAATTAAAGGAGGATAACGCTCTAATTGAATCTTATAGTACTCTTTTAGGAGAAACATGAAATTCTCACAGAAGAGGAAGTAGCTGATGGCAAACAGCAGTCATTCACTTGTTCCGCAGAGATAGCATAAGGGGTCTATAACCCACACCTCGTCCCATTAAGATAAGATGGGATAGCTCGGTATATTATAATGGACGCTGTTGGCGGCTGTGAGGGTTATTTATAATGAATGCTTTTACAAAATGGGATTTCATGAACGTTTTTTTACACAACAGGTCAAGTTTTTACAGTGAGTGAACCCCAATAAACGAGATTTTACCCATGGGGTTGACATAGATGGGCAACTGGGTGGCACTCATTGGATAGTTGATACTCCGGGACTTGGTGAAAGAGGGTCTCCAAAAATCCAGACTTGAGGAAAAAATAACTAAGGGAAAATGGAAGTAAGGATGAAAAAAATCTTCTCACGCTCAGCTTCTCCTGGTAGAAATGGGCGATTCCGATTTGATCGCTTATTTTAATACAATTCCTGATTATTTTTAATCGATTATTGTGATCCGATTCTGATTCGATTCGTTTCCTTTCCGGTTCGATTAAGTTCCGATTCCGATTAGGTTACGATTCCGATTCAGTTACGACTCTGATTCAGAATCAGTTACGATTCCGATTCTGTTACGATTCCGATTCAGTTACGATTCCAATTCAGTTACGATTCCGATTCGAATCGATTACCATGATGCGATTCGAATCGATTGAGGGAATCCGATTTTTCGAGCTAATCGATTCACACAATGCGATTCGAATATATTAGGTCGAGTCGACTCATTACTTGAAATTGCCCATCTCTACCTCCTGGTTTTCGGGGAGTTGAACTTAAAAATATCACGGCAGGTGAAAGAGGGATACGGTGAGTGGGAAACATCGACCTTGGAGGCATTATAAAGGTTTTTATCATGGACCTAAATATGCAGAAATGAGCATGCAAAATTGTTTCTAGTTGGTAGACGGAACAACAGTCAACACCAAGTTCGTTTAATCGTTTTCCTAAGATGGGTTAAGATGTTTTTACCTTGTAAAGATCTATACAATGAAATGGTTTATTCTAAATACTATTCCTATAAATGTAACGCTTTCAGGCTTCACTACGTGGAACCTATCCATAATGAAGTAGGGTAAGTAAATGGAATCACAAGTGGAATCACAAGTGTTTTTACTTACCCTACTTCTATTCCTATAGTTCTCCCCTTCGAGATTCTAGGTGCACCGACAGTATTTTTCATTGTATCATACAAGGCTCTGCAATATTAGTATGCCCTTTTAATCATTGTTTTTTCTTTCATTAGTAACTCTATTCAAGAAAAAAACAGTAAACTAGTCTCTTGTCTTTCTCTTTAATTGATTTAACATTATGGTCCCGCTAAACCCAACGGTGATTTACCAGCAGGTTCCAGCTAAAGTATCATGGTGCACTTGACGTTTACAGTAGAGTTAAATCATAACCAATTAATTAAACCTGTTTTTTGAGCACACAATTTGACAATGATTTTTTATTTGCTTTTACTTTGTTGGATCTTCTACTTATTATAAGTAACTCACCTGCCTAATTTAAAAACGATTCAGAGGATCTTTCGAAGGATATCGAAGTTTGAAATTAACATGCACTCTTATAGGAAATGGCTTATTTTATGTGATTTTACAAATTTAAGGGAAAATTAACCATATAACTAATACTGCCAACCAACTGAAAAATTTAAGGCTATTAAATAATTTTGTTATTACTTGATATCACCGAATAAAACAGATATTCAGAGAATAGTACACGAAATATTTATAATAAATTGCCTACCATCGCTTCAACGTGAGGATAACGCTCAGTGACAAAATGATTCACATCTAACATAGCCCGAAAGTCCTCTCCACATCAATAATTTTTAAGACATTTGGTATTTAATTTTAATTATTTCGTTTTTATACTAGGTGTCCTTTAAAACTTTCCTTTACTTTTTTGTGTGCTACGAAAATCAAAGATAAACAGCAGCTGCCAGTGGAACTAGACAAATGTAGTCAATTTTATTAATCCAAGTTAATTTTCATGTTTTTACTCAATAAAATACCCATCACGATAAGAAATATATTATCTTAATGAAAAATATTTCTTGTAGACACAAATATATATACTGAAAAACGGAGTTCTGTAGGCCAATATTGATTTTCAGTTCATTGACACGTAATTAGTTAATATTCGAGAAATTTATTGACCAAATTGGCATTCGCGTTAGGTCGTGAGAACAGGTTTCTCTATATATGCCAAACGATACAGAAAACTGGTTTTATTGATTCCCGAATATTCATGTCACGTGTTTCCGCTCATTGTCTCCAATTTTAATGGAGCCATGCGGATGGGCATTTATTACTCTTGAGCTACATTTTCGCTTCATTTTAGGTCGCTGAAAGATAATTATCCCACATTCCACTCACTGGGCTTGCCGAAATATTTCAAGCGCAGTCACAAAAAAATAATGAACACAAAAGTTTCAAGTAAAGTTTCAGAATCGGTAGCACATGCTATAAAGAGAAGTAAGAATGGAAATCATATATTAATGAATTTAAGACTAATACTGCATATATATATATATATATTTGTCCATGCTAAATAACTCAAGTATCTGAGTTAATGAGGGTCAATTCTTGAAAAGGACTTATTATTTTACGAAATGACGTACCATAAAAGGGTGAAATTTTGCCACTTTTTAGAGGCTTCTATAAGTGTAATGGTAAATAAGTAAGATAACTAAAATATTATTATAAAGATTAATATTTTTAGTCTTTGGAAATATAATTATTGCTAGTTGGAATTATTGACACATCAAATGACACAATTATACCAAACGAAAATACACATCATACTAATAGGAATAAGGAAAGGTAACACATAAAAGGACGAACACAAAGCGTGATAGGAAATACTTTATGGTAACCGACAAATTAGTATGAGAAAAGTTTTGTCCTCAGCCGGGACTCGAACACCCGACTTCCCCAAATGCCGGTCGAGAAGTGTTTTAACCAACCTTTAATGAGGCGTGCTTTATGTGCTTTTCTACCACACTTTGTGTTCGTCCTTTTATGTATTCCCTTTCCTTATTTACTATAATTTGAATATATGTGTGTGTGTGTGTGTATATATATATATATATATGGTAGGTACGTTGTTTTTGCATGTATGTATATACGTTGTCGCTACAGCCATTCTTGAAAATTCTTAACAGGTAGCTATGAAAGACCCAGTGCCTCTGATTGTTTAGGGATTAAAAACTGACGATATTCGTCAATTAAAATATAATACAATGCGATATAAAGACCCAGTGCCTCTGATTGTTTAGGGATTAAAAACCGATGATATTCGTCAATTAAAAATATAATTTAATGCGATATAATAATATTAGTAAAATTTTATTTTACGCAACAACTTCGAGATTTGATACGTTTTAATATCGAAAAATCTACACTCTCCGATGGCAAAACAAAATAATGAGGTCAAATGGGACTTTATATAATATTAAACTCGTATTTACACTTGAGAGCAGGAAGATAACGTAACGAAATCCAAAATTAAAAAATAAAAACATATACACCTATATTTTCTTTTCGAACCAGGTGGAGAGCAAGTGCATTTGAAAATAAAACTTGCTCAGACGCATGAAGCGAAATTTTACGGCCCTGAATAAAAAAATGAAACTTCCAATTTTTGTTCGGCGCTTGTGTTTCGGCCATTCGTTAGAATTCGCCATGCCAATAAAAACGTCTCCATTCTTTCTTTGGTGACGATGGTGAAACTTACGTACGACTAGGGAGCAAGTAGGACCTTTTCTCCTTTTTTTTTCCCTTTTTTCCTTTCCCTCTGCCAAACGTTAAGCAAGCGCATGCAAACGAGCTATTCCGTGTGCCGTTTCCCCCTTTTTTTTAATTGCCATTTCCTCTCACAACATACTCCCTTCTTCCTGCCATTCCCGCCGCATGGGAACCCTCCTTTAGTTCCCACATTTTGCACTTCCCAGTCATTCACTCCCTTCCCCCCATCTGTTTTCCCCGACGACTCCTCTTTTCCCGCTCGCAGATGGCCGTCTCGATTCCGTGATGAATTAAAGACGAACGCCACGTTTGGGTGGAACGTTTTTTGAGCGGTTGAGTGATGCCTCAAGGCTGACAACCAACTACGTCGTCAAAAAATTGTTTCAAGGACAGCGTTCTAGACCCTAGGAGGTTTTCAAAATTCAACGAATTTAATTTGGAGAGGGTGATGATTTTTTTAATCGACGACAAGCCCACTTCACAAGGAATTTGGTAGCAAAGGAAAAGTTTAAAAAAATGAAGGAGATGCCCAAATAGGAACAAAGACGGCAAGAGAAGACCACTCACAGATTTACAAAACCTTTAGGGTATTAAGTGAAATGCAATGAATTATTAGGATACTATTATTATTGCTAAGTTATAATTTAACACTTGGACAGGTGGTAACCTGAGTTAGACTAACAGGAGTTATACTGGGAACCACTCGTTGATCGTAGGCTGAAATATAGGTTACATTTATTACATAAATTTGAAGCAGATTACTTCAATGAAGAGGTTAATGTATATTAAAAACCCCGTCATTCTATGGTAGATCAGATCACGCCCGGAAAATCAGGGAGATAGATTGCAGTTTACATAGATTTAAAATGTCATTTTTCCCCCGTACCATTAGAGATCAAAATAAACTAGGACCTAGGGATCCTTAGGAAGAGTAGTGTATATATTTTATTTCACCCTGCATGTTTTCTCTCGTTTCCTCTATTATATATTAAATGTTATTTCACTTTGTTTCCGCATGAGATGCATATTTATTGTGAAACGATTTCCCGCATTATGTGGATGATGTTCTACGATTTTATTAGTGGCTCATCCCCCGCCACACGCCCTTGCGGCAGTTTGCAGGGTGATGCTTAGAAGTAGAAGAAGAACCTATACACACAAAGTTTCTCTGTTCCGTAAAAAAATAAAAATGAAAAAGTACAATCACAAAAATTAATGAAGGCCATTAAATTTCCTTTCCTACTACCAGCTTTGAAATAACATAATATTAACTTATATTTAGACTAACAATATACTCGTAGCATGTACGATCTTCTTCTGAGACTTCGGCATTCCTTGGCGAGAAAGCTTCGTAAAAGGATCAATGGTTGAGCGAGAAATGTTTCTCGATACGTGGAAATATCACGGCGGTATTGATCAATGTCTCAATCTATTACTACTTTTGGCACACGAACAAAAACGTATTCTCCAATTACATAGAATGTGGAGCTGTGAGCGTAAATAAAGGCCCGCCATCCATGCCCAACGAATTTGAAAGCGGAACAGCAATGGTTGTGTACAAGAAGGAAAACCTGCGGACCTTCTTTACGAGAGGGATGTATCGAATTTTCCGCGTGGGAAATTACTCGTCGTATTCCCATTTGTCCCTGCGATAGGAGCTCGGAATCCGGTGGAGATGGTGACAGGAGCGCGCAGCTACCTGATACGACGGAAAGGGAAAGTCGAGGAGCGGCATATTTTTCCGGAGGCACTAGTTGCTCCGGGAGGAGACAGCGGGCTGTCGCCGGCGAGGGTTGATTCATGCCCTTGACTGATGGCACGAACGAACCACGCAAAGCGTTTATACTAATGATCACGCCTATCCGACCTTTACCGCTGGCTGCGTAGAGAGGGATTCACCCATTTGGCCGGTTTTAAGGAACGAGGGTAACAGGAGTGAATGCCTTTCTGTGGTGGCAGGCAGGTTTTGCTCACCTTCCACCGCTCTCAAGTAATTTTTTGAGGAACACTTTCTGTGAGGAAAAAAGCAAGATAGGTGACGACATATAGACGTGATTGTTCCGTCAAACAAAATATGCGCTACTTGGGAATTCGGCGAAATACTTGAACTGGAAGGTTTTTTTTACCTGTTGAAGGAAATGTAGTTAGTTGTGAGGAATACATAGGAATGACGTCACCGTCACAGAGGAATGACGAATTTCAAGGGGTCACCATCGTCTAGCATGAGTTCACCATGTGATTACGCGTTCGACAAGGTTTATGATATTTTAAACTAATTAATATCAGTTTTGCGGTCGTGGTAGTCCAGTGGGTAGAGTGCTTGGCTACTGACCGGGGGACCCGGGTTCGAGACCCGGTGACGTCTCCGGACACCTCCAACTAAACCCAAGACGAGTGATTGTTCGGGTACCACATCTTCTTGGGTAACTACAGGTGGCAAAGGGAAAGGAACTGGCCCCTCTACCCAGATGTGTGAATTTCCACATGCCCCGTGGGTTTAGTACTATAATGGTGAACTCCACCCTCACTTAACATACCGACCTCCGGGTTGATTACTTTGGTCGGTGGTGGCAATATCAGTTTTGAAATTGTGTATCAGCACTATCATTGGTAACCGTGGAAAGCCCGTAGCCGATTTCGATGTATTTGTTCAGTAAGTTCTTAGCAAGTTTCGCGTCAAAGAATAAGTTCTTATAGAGCTGTATGCATTGCGCCAACGACTAATCATTTTGATGAAAGCGAAATGAATATATTCCACATAAAAAGCTTCCATTCCAAATCCGCTGTGTTTCTTTCCGCTTTCATAATGAAAGAATTCCACAGAATGAAGCCTGAAACTCTGTCGACTATATTCATTTGGCTCGAATAGCGATCGTTGACGCAAACTTATGAAATCTTTTTTTTCTGAATATTCGCAAATTTGATTAAATTCCATTTCTTTGTATGCCCGAGTGTAGTGCCACCGAGAACCTTCCAGAATTTCCTCGTTCGGCAGCTGAAATATATGGATGGCAACTCCAACAACGTCAATTTCCAACTTCTGGTCCAAAAAAGTGAGGGGGGACCTTAATTGTAAAATTTTTCACCATGTAACTTAAACTTTAATTTAAGGAATGCAAACTCGCGATATGTCCTCGGTACTCTGAGGAGCTATTAAAGGGATACTAAGAATCTCTATTAAAACAGAACCTTTTTCATCAAGGAAACAATGTAATAAAGTGACAGGAGTCATATCGTTCATGCTTCGATAAACTTGAAGATGAAATCCTTCCAGAATAAAACGTGAGACCTGATTTTTTTTCAACGACTTACTCCACGGACACCTCTTCCCCGCCTTCGATAGTCCCTCTCCTACCGACTGGCCTCCCGCCCCTTCTCCAACTTCATCAATTTCCTTGTTCCTTTCGTCTCAGATACAATTACTCAACTCTCACAATTTTTCGGGGGGTTGAGGTTTCCACATAGAAACGAGTCGGAATGAAGGATTCATTATATCGATGAACTGGAGTGAAATAAAAGAAGGCTCCATCTATGCCCTTGAAAATCCGCCCATCCCCCTGACACCCATCCTCCCGACAGGGGGACTGGCGACCTTCTCACTAGGGGGTGAAAAGAGGAAAGAGAAGACATAAAGTTCCAGATAAAGGAAAAGGAATCTCGTCTCATAAGAGAATGAAATGGCGTAATATGTCTCGGGTCGCCATCCCTGTGACCCTTCTCCTCGCGCGCCAGTCGAAACCTTTTGACCGTTCTTCCTCTTTCGCCCTTACCCCTGCGGCCAAAATGAAAGTGATGAAAAAGCAGACACACGAACATTTTTGTTAGGTAACCGGATGGCGCGCAATTTCATTTTTGTTGCGCGTCATATTGCACTGTGTTGTTAATTTCCCTTCTGGTCGACGTCGCAGTAATTCGCCATTCGCATCTCATTGTCAAGGCACGCACCACGTGGAATTGCATCAGTTTAAATCACACCCGTATTTCGTTTCTAGGTTTTCAGACTGCATCGAAGAATTGGCATTCAATGTGATCGCCAAGGGAACATTCCGGATCGCGGTCGATACCTAGTATAGTCTCCTTTTAACTCTACACACTTCTCCCAGCGATGTTCCCATCTCTGTAACCCGTCAAAAAAGTACTCTGCGT
>WURS02056824.1:0-10794 GCA_011762765.2 Rhinocypha anisoptera | reverse complement strand
ATACCCACTAAGTGAACGAAACCATTCGCGCGATAAATTTAAATATTTTATTGTGGAAGTGCTAAGTTTATTTATCCTGAACATCTTGAAGGAGTTCCACAGAGTATAGCCCAAGACGATCTGTCCATTAAACTGCGCTACAGAAATAGCAGCAGCATTATAAAAATACTTAATATGACATTGTTTTTAACTTTTTTCTCCTAATTATTATAAACATCCTTGAAATTGGTCTAGTAAATAAATTGATATACGAAAAATTAAAAACGTAATTGAATAAATCGTAATATTTGGTACCGGACGGTTTAGGACAGTTTTGCCGAGGAGGTAGAGTGCCCGCCTGTTAACCTCTAGGTCTCAGGTTCAATTCCCGTACAGCGTATGGATCATGTGCTTGTTTAAAACTACTTGTATCTGAATGGCAGGCGTTAGTAAGGACTTGAGGCTCCATAACTATTTCAAACCCAATTAAGAAAGCCTATGCTCTGAATAATGCTTAAGAAAAAAATTGGAAGTTTTTGATGAAAATCACAATATATTCTGGACACATTTAATTCCAGAAATAGCTTTTATTATTTTTATTGAAACAGATATTTTCTTTCCACCTGCCTAAAATAGAAATAATTTTATATACCTACATTTAATTTATATTTGAAATAGTCGTTTTTATCCGAAGATAAAAACGTAATAGCCCCTAAATGGGAGCTAACTTCATAATTATAACATGAGTCTCAAAGAGAAGATGATTTACTCCAAAATAAAAGGAAAAATAAAAGATTTTGCCAAATCGTAACATTATGTATCTAGCCTCCTTCAGTCCTCACCAATTATAAAAAGTCATGCATTTCAAATATATTCTTGAATCACGTACTTGGGATCATCGATTATATCCTAGGACATTTATCAAAAAGACTAAATTATGTTTTATCCTGAATCTCTTTTAGTGCTTGACGATTCCTAGCATACACTTCCTGGCACTCGCATACAAACATGCACACACAGACGCATAGCGTGAGATGAATAAAGCCCTAGACAGATCGATGGCAATTGGGTCGATATCTTCAGAGATTCTCTCTCTCCATTTGGACGCATCTGGTGCCCTCGGTCCCCTCCAGACACCGATAAGACGCTTTTGGCTCGGTTTCCCAATTCCAGAACCTCAAAGAGTCTACACACAACGTTCCATGTCCGCGGCCACGTATCGCATCCCATATCTTCCACTTTCCTCAACGGGAGTGCCGCGCTGGGCTGAAATATCCGAGTTGATTGACTAAAGCGAACACCATGAAAAAAGTTACAAAAATATTCATCTGTAAATTTTTCGCTGGGAAAAGAGAAATGTCGCGTTCCCTTCACGTGATGGGAACCCTGTTCTCCCGACCTATATTAGGCTAGTTTTAGGAGAGGCAATTCTGAGGGCGAAGTAAACGTGGCGGAAGAATTGTCGTGCCCATTCATTCTCCCCTAACCGGGTTAAAACTGGGTTTCCAGCATTCAAATTTTACCTTAAATCAGATTTTCGGCGACGGTTTGCTTATAATACTACGACAATGATCTTTCTTCCGGAATGGGGTCGCAATTATTCACGCTTCACCTCTCTCTCTCCCGCTAACCGTTCCTTTAACTTAAGAATAGAGCGTCGTCGTGCGGAAACCTTTAGCGTTCTCATTCCTCATGAAATTAAGCGACGGAGTCAATCTTCCTCCGCAGTGAGTCTAAGATCCGAGATGCATTCGTTCCATTGTCTGAGGGAGACGAAGATATCGCACAGTCCTAGAACGCAGTCTTCCCCCGTTGCAATCCCAAACGCCCTCCACTCGGGACTTCGCGCGAAGTTCCCTCCGTCTGGCCGACGTCTGCGTGCATAAAAATGCGTATTACGCGATGGGAAATTCAGATTTCTGTAGTGAACCTTTGAACGCCGTGCAAGGCGCAATCGGGACGTAAAGTGAACACAAATCATATCAAATGGGAAAATGTTTTCGTACCACTGAGTGGTGCGTAGGGGGTGTTCAAGAGACAGGAAGACTCGAAGCTAAATTAAAAATGATTTTAAAAAAAAATAGCGATCGAGTGGTTTTGATACAGAAACCGAGGGTATAATCCACTCTCCAAATCACAACTGCATGCCAGACGATCGTACATAAATAATAATAATGGTCCTAGGATGATAATAAATGATAGTATTAATAAATAATAATAACGGACCTGAGATAAATTGCCGAAGAGAAAGAATAAAATATTCTTCCTCCCCACCCTTAATTTGGGATTACATCTACAAAATACCCTGCAAGCCGCAGGAAGGGCATGTGGCAGGGGGTGATTACACAACATGAGTGCCGGTACGTATATGACCATGCGGATGGACCTTTCATGGAAAATATATGCAATAATACGCAGGATGAATGTTAACAATTATTGGAAGCAAATTCACTCAGGGAATTCCGTGATGACATAAATAAAAATTTTAGTTAATCTTCGATGTTTTTCCATTTAAATTTATTTTTTTAAAATTTATTCCGTGGAAATACATCCAAGGTAAACTATAAATTTTTATTTTTATTAATTTGATTATTGGAAGATATAACAAGCATGCAAGGGACTTACAAACTAAGATAACTGATCCTGAACAATATTATCCTGATCATGACTGTGACAATATATATTCTTTTCTCTGATTGTACGAGGAAAAAATATGTTTTAAATCTAACCGTAATACAGCCTCTCTTTTATTTTTGTGTGTGTGTGCTCTGATACACCGTAGTAGGACGTGGCTTGTAATACCTGTTCTCTTTCGATATGTCCAAGCTAGAAGCTTGTACGACTATTGGTCTATGATATAAGTCTATTAGATTATAAAAAAACAGTAGGCGAAAATATCCCTTTTTTCAAATCAATAAAAATTGCATTTTTTTATTAAATTTTCAATTTGGTCTTTTACTATGTTGTAGTAAAAGTCTTTATGAGTAGAAAAACAATTCGAATTGACTTGATAAATTAAGGACAAGGGGAGAATATTTAATTTGCAAAAAAGACCTCGGGATAAACAATAGGGAATATCTCAGCAACAAATTAATCGATTTTCGATTATAAAAATTAATTTGGTTGGAAATTCAAATGGCCACATTTTAAAGTAATAAAAATAGCAATAACATCATTTTTTTAAAATAAATAATTGATTTGTAAAATTCCGCCATTTTAAGGGGTTTTTCGGCATTTTTGCAATAATTAATGAACAAAATTAGACGCATAAAGGTTCAAAATAAAGGTTTTTTAATTATCTAAAATTTTGAAAGTAACTTTTTTTTCAACAACCATTACTTAAATTTCTAGGATAAAAAAACTGCTTTTTTACACCTTTAACCGACCGAAGCTCAAAAACCATCCTAGTTCAACCGTATCAAACATCATATCATATCATCTTGTATCCCCCTCTACAAAGCTGCATAGGTCTCGTGCTGCCTGTTTGAAAAAAAAGCCAAAAATGTCTCTATTGATTGGACTAATACTCAAAGGAGGTAAAGTATGGGGCAGACCTATCAAAGGAGTTGGATAAACCAAATTTATATGGGAAAAAATGATCACCTACACAAGTTAAAATGTCGGCCTCAAAGAACAAACATTTAAAAAATTCTCATGTCTAAATAAATCAATTACTGATTGGAACAGCCTACCTGCAAACCTGTTTCAGCCCTTTCCATGTGCCGTATACATTTTTAAGAAGAAATGTAAAAACATGCAATATAACAATTTTATTCCTCACTAGGTTCTTAGATTATTTGTTTGATGAATATTTTTCTTTTTGTGAATATTTTCGTTCTTTTTGTTCTGTCCTTTCATTGTTGTGAAAATTGTGATTAAGTGATTTCTGTGTACGTTACCACCTGGCATATTGCCTACTTGTAACCTCATTCTAATAATAGTAATAATCCATCCCTTCCTTGTTCTTCCTTATATCAACAACCAACTGTAACACGCCTAAAGTTGTTGCCGAACAGAAATCATCACTCAAATTTCCTTTTTAAAAGACCGCCAAAAAAGAAGTGACGGATTTTGTCAACGGAAATATTTAATGCTGTTCATTGACGAAAAATAGAACTCTCGATGCTTTGCGAATTCATGAATCAATCTTGAAGTGATACTCATAAAATCCATGAAATGAAGAGTAAACCATATTCGCGACATTCAAAACCTGAGATGGAACTTTATATTTATTCTCGAAATCCATTTAAACCGCTTAAGGAGGAGATTAATAAAAAAAAGCGGAGATAAATCATTCGTGGCACCATGTTGTTTATGGTTTCCGATGAAACATGTGCATATCTATATATTACGAACCCTCGGGGGAACATTCATCATTCAAAGTTCTGGACCCGTTCCAAATCATCCCTGGAGAGTTCCCGTACGACCGCTAAAAAAAATTACAATTCGGTGAACTATAAGAAGTTTTAGGGGGAAAATACGTTGTCATGTTTTTATTCTGTTAGTGTTAGAATGATTTCCTCATTTCCACCTACGCCCGCTAACGTGAGGAATGGTTCCATGGTATGAACTGTTACAGTCTGCGCGTTCCGAGATTATCTCCCTTGTAAAAGTTTTAACTATAACTCGAAATGCGTTTCAACACAATGATGTATTCGGTTAGCGACAATAATTGTGATTTTCAGCAATACATGCTTGTGAATTTTTCAGTTATCAAATGAATACTTACTGTTGGGAATGATAAACACGTGTAAAGCACTGTGTTTCCGCGTCGGAAATTTGTAAAATCGGTCTAAAATCACTCTGCTTCTTATGGGTCTGAGAATAAATTATTCTTCCATGTCAGGAGAAGCCATGCACCCGGTCGGGCTGGCCTGGGGGTAGCACACTCCCCCGCTAACCCGAATGTCGAGGGTTCGAGTCCCGCCTAGGGCATGGGTGTTGTGTTTGTCCAATAGAGTTTTTTCTATAATTTGAAATGGTGCCAAATGACCATAGGCCGTCGAAGCACCCTATAAACAAAAATACTAGGTACTACTTACTAAATCATGCACTTATTAAAATAATTCAGTTTTAAGTAAAAAAAAGAAGTTCTCCCTCTTTCATTTACTTATTCTGAGACGAAAAAAACCCAAAATAAGTTGAAGATTTTGGAATGTAACCATCACATTTTATTTCTATAAGTTTTTAATAATATAATGAAACGATAATATTTTTTTATAAAATATGACAATATATGTTCTATCGGCCCGGGAAATATGGTATTCGTTATAAAAGTCCATATGAACCCGGTTCCCTCGCTCAATGTACGATTTTTCTACCCACTGAGTCGTTGTTGCATTTACAGAACGGCTTGGGCTTTCTGTCTTATTATGGATTAATTTCTTCTAATAATTGAACAACATTCCATTCTCATTCCCATAGAAAATGTTGAGTTTTGTTAAAACTGGACTTATATTATTTTATGGCGCTAACATTCATGCTGTTCCAGGAGATAGGGATTTTGTAGCATTGAAATGACAATTTTTCAGATATTTGCCTAGTAATTCATAAAAAAATGTCGTGAATTGTTAGTATTTATTCCAAATAAAGGAAACACGGATGCGAATGAAGGCTGAAAAAGCATGTGGTTTTGAGAAATGTTCTAAAAAATTGTTAATTAAATGAATGAAAAATCTGAACTCTAAAAGAAAGCTTATTTTTAAGAAAAAAGTTTATTTACGTTTATTTTTGTTAGAAAATATGTTATTTTCCATTATATTTTATGCATTACCTAAAAAAGTTGCTTATAAACGTGGAGGAAAAAATTCTCACAAAGGATATGCGATAAAGAAATTTAATACGACTCTATATAATTCCGGGATATGATTATTTATTCCATTAGAGAAACCAAAGGATTTTATCCAATACCACTTAAAATGCGTATGTTTTCTTTGAATTCCAATTGAGATTTCTGATTGAATACACTTTTAAATAAACGAAGCGTAACTTTTCAGCGCCACTTTTTGTTTTGGCCATGTTTTATTTGAAAATCAATTTCCTCCGTGTAACTGCTTGTATTATGCCCTCAAAATGCTTCTGGTAATTGTTTCTGTCATGTTTTAACAACGTCAACTGTTTCAAAATTACTTTTTAAAAATGCTCAACTTCTTCCTTCCTAGACGGAAGATGAACGTAATATCAAGGGTCGTCATGTATTCCAGTTGGAAATACGGCTTTTGAAGCTGCTTGTTTTTTTTTTACAGAAATGATTCTATTCGGCAAGTTCATTTATTTCTCAAAGTTTTTTTTCTCCCAGTTTACTGTTCTTTGAAAATTCCAACTTGAATGAGGTCTCGCCTTAACGCACATGTCACGAGGTACTTCCTTCACTGGAGATGCGAATCTCTCGGAATATAATAAAGATGTTTAAAGATGCAACATGAAATATTAATGTTCTTTTCTACAAACGGATAAAATAAAGTCCTTTAAGAATCACTGTATATATTTTCATTTTTAATATTCCGTCGCTGACATGATTCTGGTTCCGTAAATACCAAGGTTCACGTTAATGCACTCTAAGATTTAAAAAAAGAGCTGAAAGCTGGTCAAAACAGGGAATAAGAGTCAAGAGATTTTGTCTCGTACTTAGTATATTTTAGAAACTGTAAAAAAACAAATTTTTTGAGTGATAGTTTGATCTCAGTTCATGAACACGGGACATGACGTCAGTGAATTCTCAGTCCTATTGTGTAAAAAACATTCAGAAATAAATTTCCCAAGAAATAAAATCATTGATATGTGCGAAAGGAGGGAATTAAAAGGAGTGGATAGGACACAAATAATGTCTAATAGGAGACCTTGTATTTCACTTGAGGATCTTCCACGCAAAAATCTCTGCCGATGTTTCGATGATCAACAGGCTCATTTAATTTAGAACTCCTTAGACCTGTAAGAGTTTTCTTCAGAAACCGTCTTACAAAGAAATCAATCTTCCATTTCCTTACAGTTTGCGGCTGCGAAGATGGTGAACGAGTTGGCCGATATTCAGACGACCTACTTCATCTCATTTTTTATTTACAACTCCTAGGCGTGTAAAATCTGTCTATAGAGACGGTGTTACAAAGATAATTACTATATCTCTTTCCTCAAATTCATTGCTCCGAAGAAGACGAGCGATTTGATAAACAAGATATAAGGTGGAGGTGATAGAATTTTTGGTGGTGGTCCGAAATATTTTTAATATTAACCAAAATATTTTAAAATTAACACCAACATATTTTATATTAATAAATATTTTGGTGATTTTGGATACTCCCGTAGGGCTCGTGAACTATTCAATTGATATCCCGTCTGGGAGACATGACAGGGAAAAGCTCACCTGTGTGACAACTTTAACAAGTGTTTTTTTCCCAAACTGCGTGGATTTTCTCCCTCGCCCCCACTGTTTCGCGCGCGACACTGCTCTAGAGTGCTAGTTCTCATATTATCTCTTACACTATAGGCCAGTTCGCGTAGGAAAGTAACCTGTTTTGCAAGGGAGAACTATTTCAAAATGTGGAATGATACCATGATGACTGAACGTCTCGTGATAGCTTTTTTTTTTCTTGAGAGTCTCCTCCCAAAAAACGAAGCTGGCGCCGAAGACTGGTAGTGACGAAAAGAGCCCTCATTGAATTTTTTTGTGAACTAACCCCGTCGCCGGTGAGCCTGAGAAACGACTGGTGTGGTGTGATAACAGAAGACGTGTACAGACGGAACAGTCGGAAAACTTTCTTGATTCTTTTCTCGCCAAAATCAAGGCATGCTAGTGTTTTTTCAATATCTGATAACAAAGATTGTAGTGTTATTTTATAGAATATATATTCATAGCTGATTTTGTCACATTACAGAGCGGTAATTTGAATACTTGCTTTTATTATGGAATATATATGATATCCTCGACCGTTTCACCGATCACGTGTTTTTTAAGGTAAGCTGTTCTGTTTGATTAATCGTCATTCATGCGTTTCGAGTAAACTAACGGTGAATTTATGCAGATTATAGTACAAGTGTTACGGCCGGTTCACATTGAACATAAGAACATACCGTAAGAACTTAACTTAAGATATTAAGGCCTAAGCATATGCGAGGAAGCTAGACCGTTCACAATACGCCCTTTACATAACTCAAAAACTTAACATAACACGAATGATGGCCCATGTTTATCTTTTACGTTGTTTCCTTAAGTTGCTCAATCACGACGGAGAGTGAGTTCTTAAGTTATCCAATCACAAGCGTTCGTGGCGTGCACACTAGCTCCAACAGTGGCCAGAAAGTGAAGTACCAGCGTAAACAAACCTGAAACAAAACAATGTAGTCCGTGTCAATTGACTTGGTGAAAAATGAAAATTACTTTCGCGACTCAATTCCGAGCTTCACCGCAATTATTTCCGTCAGTGTCTGCTAGTATACAAAACAAGAGAAAGCTGAAACACCCTCATTGGTCAACTTATAAAATTAATGACGTTATCTCATCGGTTGAACTTAGTAGACATAGGTCATTGTGAACGATAAAAGATTTACGGCTTAAGGTATGTCGAGATTACGTCCATAAGTTATGTTCTTATGTTCAATGTGAACCGGCCTTATGGCACTTTATTCAAATATCATCATAGCCAGCCATTTACTTTTTACCATGTAATCCGGCGGAAAAAATCTTTTCCGTAGTCGAAAATTCGCCTACTTACATCCGTTATTAAGGGGTCTCTTTCTTCCCGCCATCTTTCTTCGATAACAATGTCAAAGCGGAGCGAAAAATGCACTTTCATCAGTAAAAATTTTGCTTTAATTTACCACACAAGGCGATAAATTGTATATCATCCTCTCTCAAGTGCCCGATTGCGATTCGATTACCGATCCAAACTTATCACGGGTGTAGCAATGTATTCCCAAGCATCGCTGTCTACAGCATGTTAACCCTATAACCGTTTGCCCTAATGCTATCTTATTTCTGGAATGTAATTGCTTTACATTTTCCGTGGTTTAGAAGTATTTTTTATTCTGTCATGAACTTCTATTTTCATGTCAATTAAAAGAAAATCGATTGGAGAGAACCGTTGAAAGTACGGGGTGGATGTGACTAGAAAACTCTGGCGTACGCTCCATCAGACCATTTATATCTCAGATTTTCCGCCGCTCATTTAAATTTTCTGAGTGAAGAGCTTGTCTCTCACGTTACATCCTGTTGTAAAAAAAACCCTTCAATTAAACTATTTCACTAGACTATTTTAAATGACACCATCAAACTGATCCCAGCGATGTATATTTCTTTTATTGACTTTTCTCAGCTTACAGTACATTTCCTCTCTGTTTTTCTTGTCTTAAACGTCCTTAAATGTTTTTCCCTCCTTAAACCAACAAAATGTCCGATGTCCCAACTAACAGCTTTAGTGACGCCCTGAATTCTTAACTGGAAATATCGAATGAACTCGGGAGCGGAAACCATTTGATTGTTTCATACGGACTTGGTTTTATTATATTTTATTTGTAAATAGCGTATGCTGAGCTTTTATTAATTCAACCTTTACCAACAACATCCTAGAGTTTTTATGGGTTTTCCGAAGTTTTGATTTTCTATTCACTCATTCTGCGGCTATCCTGGGATGTTTAATTTAGGAAATTCCGAATGTAAACTGAAATATAAAAGGCTTTACACCCTAATTATGCGACACCAAAACGTATTCCCACAACCATGATATAAGTATGAAGCAAGGTGTTAATAAAACTAAAACATCTACCGCACGGAGACGAGGTAAATGGCAAAAAGATTAATGTAATGCAATACCCTGACGACACGGTAGTCTTGCGTGTAACGTCAGAATTATTTGTACCATTCTCATTCTCGTTTGTAAACCAAAAGACCGCCGCACACTTCCAAATTTACGTCTTTAATCCCCCATTTCTCACCCAACAATCTCCCACTTCACACTCAACAATCCCCCGTACGTAACTACCAAACAAACTTTTTAACAATTAACCTTTTTAAATTTTACACAACATCAACAACAATAAAACAACACGCTAGATGGATGTTACATGCGTGACAATCCTAAAGGACTGTACAAACCTTGTTTAACGGGATCAACAATAGTTTAGTCAAGAAATGGGAGTCAAAATTCATATTACCGTAACAAGACACAGTGTGTACACGACAGTCGCCAAGCAAATCCAACATCCGCTTCACGACCAAACGGACAACTAGGAAACAAGAGTTAATTCTTCAGGTTATTATGGCGTATAGCCTAACTTCTCGGGGTTGCAATACAATTTTGAAGGAAAGCTGAAACCAACTTCCAAAAAATATACTAATTTTAATGTAATTTGAACTACAACTAAGCGGAGGACTATCATTGTTGTATATGTTCAGCAGTGGATCATCCGCCAAAAACTTGAAAAAAACCTTTGGTTTCCTCGACAATTTAATGGGGAAATCCAAATAAAAGCCAGATTGGATCATGAAGGGTAGGTTGGTTTTCCTATTTAAGAAAGATATTACAGGAGAAAAATATAAAATACTAAAGTAACTGATAGCAAAAAGGTAAAATTTGAAGGTCGAAGAGGAATTAGAGACAAGATCGTCTTCCTTTTTTAAAAAATACCTGAGAACCGGAATTAAAAAGACCGGAAAAATATTTCAGGTCTCGTAAGAAAACCGCCTCCCTCCTCGTGTGACCGCAGGGGTCTTGTCCCTCAAGCGCCGAGGCGCGCACAAGATCTCTTCGATTGCCCCCCCCCCCTCCCTCCCCCCGGAAGGTCGCCTTGGTCTCGACATTTTTGCCCCGCCTCCTCCTCCTC
>WURS02056815.1:0-10794 GCA_011762765.2 Rhinocypha anisoptera | reverse complement strand
CTCCTGCTGGGCCGAGAACGCCGTGGGTCACCAGGGGGCGCCGTGCGTCTACCAGGTGGTCGCCGCCGGTAAGTGTGCTCCCCCACCCCCCCTTTCAATATCATTCAGTCACCCACGACCCTCGTTCCATACACCTCCTGTATCGATATACTTGATGTTTGAAAGTTTTACGTGATACGCGGTACGTGCCGATACGGAGCACCGAGAGCCTACTCTAAATGGTTTATTTAAGGGGGTAAACGGGAACCACACAAAGAGGAACCACCTAGAATTTGCACCGCCACCCAAAGGTTGGTGTGTTAAGTGAGGGTAGAGCTCACCTAGTACTAATATCACGGCGTGTGAAAATTCACACATCGGGGTAGAGTGGCCATTTCCTTTCCCGGTGCCTCCTGTGGTCTCCCACGAAGATGTGGTACCAGAAAAATTATTCCGCTTTGGTTTAGCTGGATGTGCCCGGAGTCGTCACCGGGTCTCGAATCCTGGTCCCCCGGTCAGTAGCCAAGCACTCTACCCACTGGGATACCAGTGGGTAGGGTGCTTTGCTACTATTTCCTAGATTTTGTAAGTCTTTTTATTTTTATTAAAGTTTTATTTTATTAAAGCAGGACCTCAATTAAGGATTAACAAGGGAAACCCTTGTTAATCCTTAATTTTTCCTATTCAGTGTATGACTTTGCAACGCACAAAATTCAAATAGTTATTTTTCAAATCACTGATGTCGTTGAACCAGTTTTTTAGTTTCGTCTAACCACTAGTTGAATGACATTTTTGGAGTTTCCTCTGAGAATTATTGGGAAAGTTCTAAGGCTCTACTCTAAAAGAGATTATGGCCGACAAAATATGATTGTTTGACTGGCCAAAGGTAAAACAACACCAATGAAAAATAAGGAATGTCTCGTAACGTATTTGATTGCGAATTTTTGCTCCTTAAGTTGAAATATTAAGGGAAAAATTCATCATGAAAATAATCATCATTTTAAATATACTTTATAGGACCGAGTAGAAATAGGAAAACTGAAGCTAACACCGTTTGTTAACACTGTTTGGTGAAGTCCACCAAACGTCCCTCACCGCAGGTGGAAAACCGATCCTTTCATGAGTTTCTCCAAATAAGGTCATCTTTCGCAAAGAGATGACTTTTTTCCAAAGAGAATTTATATAAAAAATTGAAAAAATATACAAAATGTGGCAGCATGAATTATTAAATATATTAACCGAATGTTAAATTGTCTTACAATAAGATGAGCATCTGTCTTCGTTTGATTATATTTATGTTTTTGTATGCTAAATACTATGCTAAAGTTTTCCAATTTGTGCATAAAGAGGCGTCATTGTCAATTAACGACTTATTGTACCTTGGAAAATGCTTATTGACAAGAAAAATTCATTCTTTTTAAAAAACCTCTTAACGAGAATATCTAAAATCCTAAATACTGGAGAATAATTGGGTTAGAGAATGGAATCTTCATTAGCATGTACCCTTCTCCTTTGGATAATAGGTGACATAAGTTGTTCTTAATTATAACCATCAATATTGCATGTTAGAATTCCGGAAATATAATTTTTAAATTACGTCCTTTGACTTTTTCTGGGACCGAAGAGCGTCGGGATTGAAACAGAGTCTTCGATTTCGTGTTGGATCATGTTTTGTTTCGATATTAGAGGAACCAGTGTGTCTCGTCAAAGTGGAATAATATAAATTATTTTTTTAAATTTTCTATTTTAGAATTATTTTGATGACCAAGAATGTGAAGTATACGCTTCATTCTTTCACGTACAACCACGCATAATTGGTATGCCTTCCCCAAAGTATGAGAATGGAGCCTTTTCGAACTCTCTTCCCGTACCGTACCGAGAATGGTCGTCGGGAAACCTTTTCCCGTACACTATAACTCGGAGGAGAGCAAGGGTTCACCTCACTCTGGTTGGCCCATTCCTCCACACTCGATTCCCTCTCTCGTCGTCTCCACAGGCAAGCCGTTCCCCGTGCGGAACTGCACGCTGTTCAACCAGACGATCACCTCGGTGGAAGTGAGTTGCATCCCCGGTTTCGACGGCGGACTCCCGCAGCGCTTCCTTCTCGAGCTGTTCTCGACCGAGGGGGAACCCTTCGACGCCGAGGACGCCGTCCCTCAGCAGTCACCCGACGCCCCCGACGACTCCGACGCCGGCGCCGCCTCCTTCTCCACGTCTTCGGCGGCGGCGGCCGAGCACCACGGGGGCGGCGGCGGCGGCCTCTACACCCACCATCACCACCCGCAGCCCCAGCCGCGGCAGCCCAAGCCGGACGAGGGGGGCGGGAAGAGGCCCCTCATGAGCATCACGTCCGAGAGGCCCTCGTTCACGCTCTCCGACCTCGAGCCGGACGTGTCCTTCCGGGTGGCCGTGTTCGCCGTAAACTCCAAGGGCCGCAGCAGCGCCGTGGTGCTGGACGAGGTCACTTTCCGGGACCCGGAGAAGAGAACCGGTGAGTCATCTTGTTCGTCCTATTTACTAATTATCATTTCTTAGAATTCAAAGTAACATAATAGAAAAGGAACAGCCTCCAAATATGGCCTCAACCTTATCATAAGTGCTAATCTTCTGGAGGCATTTAAGTTCATTTCTGTCAATGATTCCTGCAATGAATTAATATAAATCCAAGAATTGCGGTTGTTTTCATTTCATATAATTGTTACTGTTGATATTCGCCTTAATCAACTTTATTCTATAGACTATTGACCTATCTTCAGGTAAGTTAGCACTGATATATTAGATATTTAATAGAAGGGAAGAGTTAGTTAATTTTTTATTTTAGTTATCTCTAAGGCACTATTCATCAGAAAAATGTATTCAGCTCTTTGACGTTAGGGTGATCTTGAACTTGGCGAAGTTTCATTTGCCTCGTTTATGTATATGTTAAGCTGCTATTGATATTTAAAATAATTTGGGCATTTCTCCCTTCTTACCAAAATATGTCGTCCTATTTTGATTATTGAGATTTATGTCGTAGCTGAAGACGTATCCCTTTTGGCTAGCACAATTACCGTGAAAAAGAGAAATAATGATATTTTATGATAAAAACAGATACTTTTAGTGGTTCGTTAATTTAGTCATCACGTTAATTTGTCAATTAGCCAAGTGGGTTAAAAATATTCCATTTTCATTCCACTTCAAATCATTAAGGCCTTACGTATGTAATTGCTAATAAACATAAAATCATGAAACGCTCGGATTAGTGATGATTAGTCAGTATTCGTAAGGTATTTAAAAGTTTGAGAAAAAGGAAAATTTCTTTATGAGGTTTTGTTGCTGAAATTGGCAAGATTTCTTTTTTGGGATTCATGATGACTATTTCATAAGTTCTGTTTCCTCCGAAGTTTGTTTCGCATACCAGATAAATGTGACAGGATCGTGTTGAGAGCAGTGATTAGCATAAAAGACAAAATTGTTAAAGATGTTTTTGTTTCTTCAATTACAGTATCGAATTTGATATAATCATCTTCCAAGAAGGCCTTATCTAGACTATGTAAACATTTATTCTCGCATTAGTTATGCTTTCGCTTAATAGAATAGAATATTAGAATTTCCATTCTCCTCGTGCTAGATATCATTTTTTGTCATAAGGTATAAAATATATAAATACTCCTTATGTCAGTGTGATTCATCTTGCGGAATTATTGTGAGTCCTGGGTAATTTTCCTGTAAAAACATCAATTTATATATAAGTTTAATTACTATTATTATCGTGAAATATACAAGCCCTGCTGACTTATATCTCGCTCGCTTGTAGACACACGGGTTCAAATCCCGGAATGGGTACCGTTTGTCTAAAACTAATATTCCTAAAGGGTAGTGTCAGGATGGGCATGCGGCCGTAAAAATTTGTGGCAAAATCAATCGAAAAAGCAAACACATATAATAGAAAATATTAATTAAATCTATGTCGGCTCAATCAAATTCTGTGAAATCGCATTATGAATAGAAGAAATAAAATTTGCCGGTTTCACGGGAGGATTTTTATCATGTCACGACCGTTTAGGTCAAGTAGTCATTTGTCATCTCCAGGACCTGATGAAGCTAACAATTTGTTAATACCGATCGTGATATATTAACAATTCTCCTTTGAAACCGAAAAAATTTTGTTTCCTCTATTCATAGGAAATATGGTTAAGTGGTAAACAAAAATAACCCTTTTATATACTACCGTTACAATGTTTAATATTCGAATCATTCAGAATTAGATGACAATGAAAATACCTCTACTACCAAATGTAACTATTTTTAATCCAAAACGTTTACCTTGGCGTAAACTATACAAGCAATTAATATATTCCTTATGTTTCTTGTATGATTTTTCATTTCAGTGATTTCAAGTTTAAAAAAGTTACATTTACAGGTGTAATATTACTAAATTAATTCTACATAATTCTATGCCAAACAATTTTCTTGCACTTTGATCACTATACACATGCAAATTTCGCAGGATCCTGCCACCTTAGGATTAAATATTATAGTAGCCTTCCAATAAAACGCACACCTGCACACTTACATCATCCATAGTTGAACCCGGATAATGGGCAAACTTCCTTCCTTCCTCTCGGCGCTACAGCTCGGGGTGAGCTTTGACCTCCTGTACAATGCCTTCATGTCTCTCGGTTGATCATCTTTCTCTTCCACCCTTTTATCATGGGCAAACTAATCGTTCAAAATTTAAGTTAATCAGCAGTCATCTCATATGGCTTATAGCCGCGACATTTAATGTGTGAGAAAGAGAGAGGGACAACCAACACAATCATGGCTGTTATGTTACGTTAGTTGTTCTACGTTATGTTTACGTTAGTCGGTACTCTTTCCATTACTTAAGACATGACATTGTTTTCTACTTAAGACGTCAGGTATACACTGTCATGGATGTATAAAGCACTTTAGAATATAGCTATGACATGGTTCTTTTATATCTTGGTGACTTATTACAAATTATGTTTGAAAATATGATGATGGTCAGTATGCCAACGAGAAAGATGAAATGTATAATAAAATTAAAGGCAGGGTCTTTTGATGCCAAAATATAATACAAAATATTATATTTTAGGAAATTAAAAGAGTCGGCCTCTAAGTGCAGTAATTACAGTATTCTAAAAAAATCGTGATAATGGAAATTATTTTCGCTCTAGACAGCTGTTATTGAAAATCAAAACGATTAATGATTAGGTGATTGAGCCAATGCAAAAGAAATCATTAATTTAAGCGATATACCAGTACGATTTGGTGAACTGCCTGTATTTTGATAAACACAATTAATATTAAATATATTTGTGAAACCATTTTTCAAACAAAAAATATTAACAATCTGTCATTTCATTGAAGAAATTTTAGAAATGTTTCAACATTATTATCAGAAGCTAAAAATTTTGATAAAATCTATAAGTGAATATTCAATGTCGTATGGAAACAGAATTTTATAAAGAAATAGTATACGCTATAAAGCACCATAAATTACATCTATTATATGTACTCAAAAGTGCAAAATAATTGTATAGTAACCAACGTACCAAGTCTGTGAAATTAATGGAAACATTTTTTATCTTGTATAAATTATCCAGGAATTTACCATTTTAAACTAATTTAATGTTTATAAATAAATAACTAGAGGTAATGAACTGCATTCGTACTTTTCTAAGATATCAATAACTGAATTAAAGTGCAATGTTGGCTCGATATGCAACTTAAACTCACTTACTTGGTATAGCAGAGATAACATGGGAATGGTGCTTTAAAGAAATCGATAGGTTCCTTGATATTTACATTAAATTGATAAAAAATTAATTTTTCCACAGATTGAACTCATGTAAACAACCATTTCTTTTGATTGGGAAAAACCACAATCCATCAACTCAAGAAGGCTTAAAAACTCCATATTAATTTGCTGTCAAGCGTTAGACATTTCTGATAGGAAATTACAATAACAACGGTAATCTCTTTGGTATTTGGTATATTAGTAATTATTCCACGCCGATTGTCACATTTTATTTCTTTACGGTTACGAGCAGTTTTATAGAATACACAAGGTGTTATCACCTATATCAAGGTCACATCGCAGTAGTTATTCCCTGCTGATTGAAACCAATACGATAAAAAATCAGAATATCAACATCGTAGCAAGAATTATTTCGCAAACAAGTTTAATATAAAACAAAAACATTATTATCGCATATCCAGTGATATGCTACTACTACCATTCTCTCCCAATACATGTGAGAGAGATAGAGAGCGCCAGTCTTTGGTCGTACGTCAAGCTAGGTGATCGATGAATAACTGGAAATTAAACGGACAAATGTCTGTTACCTAGTCCGACCCTAACTTTCTTGAACTTTCATACATGGAACGCTTTGTTTTCAACCTTTCTTATAAACTGAATCTTGTTTAAATATATAACATCTCATTTAAAAAAAATTATATGTCCATAAAATACTTATTACATCGATAGTACGAGTAATTCTACCAGTCAGTACTTGACAATTTTTTCATTTTTAACGTTTCTTCAAATTTATACAAAGATTCGGTACGTTAATATATATTGCTTATGATATTTTAAAAAAATATCTTTCTTCTCTCTACTATACATATGTATTTTTCTACATTTAATTAGTGTGCACTACTGCCTAATCTTCAACCAACCTACTACATGGCGAAGATATCGCCAATTAGGAGAATATGAGCATCTTACTTTTATTCATCAGAGATTTTCGTGGTGTTTTTAAAGCAAAACTCAGCTAATTAGTTATTTTATGCACAGATATTTCCATTTTTTATCAAATTACCGCAAAATAATTTAGGATACCTGTTGTTAATAGCCCTTTATTTACAAATTAAAACTAATATGATATGAATATTATGTATTTTATGAAAAAAATTATGCACAATTTTTATATAGAGGTGTACTTTTCCCTCCGTTGCAATTCAGTTTAAAATGATATGTACTTAACCTATTTATTTATGGTAATAGTTGCTAATTTTTTGTCAGTTTAATCCCAGTTTCTCAAAGCACTTAGGCTTGTGTTTCCATGAACAAGTAAGTCACACCTAGGGTATTCGACCATGTAAAACTCACTCTGGGTATCTTTACGGGTGGACTTAAATATTTGTCACTATGACGTAACGGATTTATTTCCTCTCCAATTAACATTCCCCAACCCCGCTTTGTTCCGACCGCAATGGGTTTCTGCTCTATCCCTTCGCGGAGGAGATTCTCGTGAATCAGGAAGAGTTTCAAGCAAACTGCTGAACTTCATTATGACTTAGCATGCGGTTGACAAAAGTTAAATTCAGTTTTACAGTTCTCTATTTGCCATTGCAAATGCAGCATTACTGTCATGAAATTTCACGCTATTCATCTAGGAACAAATTGAAGGATATATTATCTGACGCAAAAATCCCGGTTCGATTCGTTTCGAGATTGCAATGTTTTAGGTAACCCTGGTACAAATTTTAGATTTCTGGTCACGACCAAATGCTGCAATCATCTTCAAATTTCTCGAAAGAAGAATCCTTCGAAGAGTAAAATGATTTCGGGAAGGAGATTTTCAGCCTTCTTCCTACAAGAATGCTTATTCTTTTTCTCAGTACTCTTGGAGGATATTTCTTGGAGTTTATGCCATATAATTTGTTATTAGTCACTGGAATAGGTACAGTTACTATATTCTAAGTCCTGAAATTCTATTTTTTTATAGCTGCTGATTTTACCATAACGTATAAAATATTTTTATTATCTTCTTCTTTTAAATTAACCGTTGAATTTTGCAAACGTTGTGTCCTTTTTGTCTTTACTCGCCCTAAAATGTATCATTACAACTTAAAAGGAACCATGTGTATGAAAAAACTGAGGTTTCGTTATTGGTGGTTTTCACTCTTTCTGAACTGAGGTTCAGAAAGAGTGAAAATACGATAAAGGAGGGAGGTACGTGAAAGGCGAGGGTAAAATAGGATAGAGGAAGAATTTTCACCAGTAGGTCAAAGATTGACCTTGAATATTCCATTTTAATTACTCTGAACCCAATACCGTATACATTGAACTTTAAGTTGTACCCATATGGTTTAATTTTGAGGCAGCTAAAAGTATTCGAGAGAAAGGGTAAAGAATTCTTACTTACTCGTTATATCTCTCTACCGCCAGAATCTACAGATTACGTATTTTAGAAAAGTCAATAGTTTAATACGCCAATGCGTAGGTTAGCTGATCTTCTGCTAAAAAGAATTACACTTGGATTAAAAAAAAGTATCGATTCGAAGTCAAAAATACGCAGGATTAGATAGGGTAATATTTGACCCTATCTCATCACCTGTTCAACCAAACAAAGGGAGGGAAGACAGCAAGACGGAGTGCTATACATACGATAAGCTCTTTTCTTTCTTTTATTCTCGAGGATTTTATGGCGGCGATGTAGTTTGTGGGGGAGGGGGGATCTAATCCCCCGAATGAGATTTTAATCACGTAACAAGAAGAGTGCATCACGGGCCGCAGGAGTAGATTGCTTTGCGAATGGCAAACTTAAACGTCCCATAAACCAGTCACGGAAGGAACATGATTCGATGGTGTCTCTTTTTTGTCCTCTCCGCGGAGATAATCATATCGAGGGAACGTTGGGGTGGGTTCGCGAATGTGGGTCAGGGGCTGGACTGCCGTCTCTCAGGGATGACGAAGTTGAATTACCAACTGATGAAAATTCCCCGTGGTCGAATGCTCCTTGATATTTGGGTCGTGTCTCGGAGTGACGTCAGTTGAAGCCATTCTCGCGATCGTAACGCGGAAAGCAGTAGCAATAAAATAAATGTCCGCTCGGGGATCTAATTACTTAGTTAGCTGAAGTCATAACGCGATTAGGGCATTGCCTCGTGAGCTTCGTTTCTAGTTGAGAACGGTTAAATCGGTTTGTCCTTGTCAAACGACAAAGCAGCGTAGATTTGAGGATGAAAGTGTCGGGGCTACTCACACGGGAAGGGATTCCTCCTCCCGGAAATTCATTCTTCCGCTTTCAAACATCAGCCTCTTATATAAAATTAAAGAAGTGAGCGGGAAAGCTAACCAAAGAAACTAATTCAAAGGGAACTCACGGATGACATTTGGAATAATGGCGTAAACATCAAGATGAATAAAGAATGAATTTAGAGTTTTCCATTGTATAATTCTGACAATTTTTATAAAAATTGGGGAACTGTAATAAATTATGTAATTGGCATTTGACAATGATTTAGAAGTCTGGGAAAAGGAAGGTTCAAACAAAATTGTTGAAGAGAGAATTCGGGAAAATTTAAAATTGACGGAAATAGCTGATGTAGGAGAAACGACTAGAAATACATATTTTTTTAAAAATGATAAGGGAGAATATTTATTGTTAGATGGAAAAATAAAGAACTTTAATTTCTGTGCGTATTTTAAAGAGGATGGCATGAATCTAGAGTATGCTTTAGTTCTTTAACTCCCGGTATAGACAATACTGGCTTACGGATTCACCTTATATGTTCATTAGAAAACTCTGGGATGACAAACTTTATTTTTAATATTTATTATTTAATTACTTAATTTTTATTTACTTATTACTCTATGTTTATTATTTACAAGACTTATTAAGGATAATAGACGATAGAGAATCGGGCGACTTTAATCTTAGGCTTATAAGAATATGTGATGGGGTGGTGATTATAAGAATACGTGATGGAGTAGTTATTATTTAAGTTACTATGGGAATCACATCCACCGTTTTTTACACTAAGGTTACTATACATACATGCAGTGAAAAAGTCTAGATTCCCTCGAATAAAATATCGAAATTACACGAATGGGCATCTTAGAAGTAAGTCAAGGTTTAGTTTTTCACTGTTTGTTGTCTTACATATGTACGCTAATATTAATACCTGTATCGTAGGTTAATTCTGACAGTTCCTTGCCGCATTTTTCACCCACTTAGTGATTTTACTTAAATTGGTCAATAATATCTCTTCTTTAGCTACTCATTTACTTAACTATCGTTCTGAAACTCCACATTATTCTGCGGTATGTTGAAATGATTACTGTTCATCGTTTTGAATCTTAAATCTGTATAGTTATTAGGCATCGAGAGTACAAAAACAAATTTTTGACGCGCAAAGGTTTGTCTCCATTAATAACGTAAAATCGATAACGTTGGCGCGTCTTTACTGCCTATATATGACTTTTCCTAAAAATATAGTATTATTGTCACAATTATTGAATGACCATGAAATATAATAAAAATGGTAGGTGTGGTGTGTGGCTAAAATCCATTTATATTAAAACTAGTATTATCATAGAAAAAAAATATTTATTTTCACTACAGCGGTGGACGTCACAAAGATGTACGTTTTTAAGTACTGGGTCTTACGTACTCTCTCTTTGGAATCAAGAGAGACCAAAAACGATACAGATATATATATATGAAATATGATGGGAGATACTGAAGCCTGATATTATTGGAATGTAAAAGTGAAAGTAATGGAGAAAAGAATGAATGAATGCAAAAAAAAGGAGATTTTTCGCGGTCTTCCGACTCATCCACGTTGCCCCGGCAATTTTTTCGAAATGAATTTATTCATTCCTCTCGCGCCCTTGTATTTTTCGCCCTCCTGTCTCCCATTTTCCTCTTTTGGAATCGCCGCCGGAACGGGAACACGTTATCGAAAAATCGTAAAGCAGCTACGAGAGCAAAAGGAGGCTTATATGGAAGGAGGAGAGGGGGAGAGAAACGTTAGTTATGCAAGTTTGTGATAAAAATATGTCTATGTATGTGTAAGTGT
>WURS02056804.1:0-10794 GCA_011762765.2 Rhinocypha anisoptera | reverse complement strand
CTGTGTTGGTCTTCTATGAGGTGTTTGGCAAACATGGAGGAGGGATTATGGTTCTTGAAGCAGGCTTGGTGTTCCTTTGTCCTGGTACCGAAACTCCTCCCCGTCTGTCTGATGTAAACGGCTGGACAGTCCGCAAAATGTAATTTGTAAACACCACTCTTGAGAAGGGGATGTATGGGGTCTTTACTATGGCAAAGATGGTTGCTGAGGCAGGAGTTGCTGTAAAAGGCGGCTCTAATTTCTTTTCTGGGGAGTCGAGACTATTTTTTGTAATAATTTTCCTAGGAAGGGGAAATGTCTCCACCATGGTTCAGAATCTTCGGGATGGTGGAAGCCATATAGAGATGCTCTCACCATCTGAACTTGTTTCCTACGGTAGTGTGTGTGGATTAATTTATTCGGATATCCGTTATTGATGGCTATTTGTTTTATGATTTTTAACTCTTTCATTTTGTTTTCATCTGACATGGGGATATTAACAAGTCTATGGAGCAGGGAGTGGAAGGCTGAGAGTTTTTGAGAGATATGGTGTCTGGAGTTAAAGTGTATCACTTGGTTCGTGTAGCACTGTTTCCTGAAAACTGAGAAGTCGAATCTGTGGTCTCTAATTCTAATTGTTAAGTTCAGGTAATTAATGGATCCTTCTGTTTCCAGTTCCCTAGTGAATTTGATGTTGTAGTCAAAATAATTGAGCATAGTGGTGAAATTATCCAGCTGTCTCTGTGAACCGGTCCATACGCAAAAAATATTGTCCACATATCAATACCAATGGATGATGTGGCTTAACAGGGGGTTTTTTGATGAAAACAGATTACGTTCCAGGTTGTCCATATATATTTACGCTACGAGAGGTGAGATGGGGGACCCCATCACCGTCCAATTGTTTGTACACCTTTCCGTTGAACAAGAAACAGTTTTTAAGTACACATACTTTCAATAAGGAGTGGAGTTCACTAATAACTGGGGGTGGTGCCTTTGCTTTAATGATGGTTATTTTGGCCAGGGAGAGGGCCTGGGGAAGAGGTTTGTCACGTCAAAAGACACCATGATACACTTGGGGGGCAGTATTTTCTTAGATAGCGTTCTTGCAGTTCAATGGAGTTCTTGATACCATATCTGGGGGAAATCTTGGTGTATTCCCTAAACAAAATATTTAATTTGCAGGCCAAAAGGTGATTAGGGGCTGAAACATTTGATACTACGGGTCTTATGGGAACGTTATTCTTGTGGATTTTTGGAATTCCAAAAAAATTCTTGGGTTCATTTGCATAAGTCGACGTATTTCCCCTCGGTTGTAACACTGTGGAGCAGGCTGCGATGGTTAATTTTTGCACTCTTTCTGGTATTCCTCAGTTGGGTCCTTACGAAAGACGGTTATACTCTGGCTGTGGATTAAGTCTTCGCTTTTTTGATGTAGCTGTCCCTGTGCAGAACCACTATGGCGTTGCCTTTTTCCAAATTTGAAATAAGGTTGTTTTCAGAAACAGTTTTTTTAAGAAAAGTGAGGGATCAGGATTCCTTTGTTAGGGTGATGTCTCCATGAGAAGCCCGGGTGTTGACAGCATCTTTAACTATATTGGCAATTCATTCCTTGGCTCCAGAGGTATCCCTTCGGAGGACCAAATCACAATCTACCGTGAGATTTTTTAGATCCTGAATGGAACCCGGTACATTCGGGGAATATTTTAACCCTTTCTTCAAGAGGTCTAGTTCATCCATGTTGAATTTGTGTTTAGATAAATTGACCACTCTGTCGTTGAATATATTCGGAGATGGTTCACGGCTCAATGCTTTTGCAAAGCTTCCTTTATCCTATACATCAGCTTGGCTTAAGCTGAAGGTGTCCAGGGACATCATGTGGACTTGAACCCAGGTCCCTTGTAGTAGTAGTATTTTAGTTTAAAGGGTGCTTTGACGGCTATGGCCATTTCGCACCTCTTCTATACATAGAAAAACCCATGTGGACAAACACAACATCCATGCCCTGGGCGGGATTCGAACCCACGACCTTTGGGTTAGCCAGCGAGCACGCCACCCACCAGGCTAACCCGGTCGCTCAGGTCCCTTGTTCAGTAGATAATTGCTCCACTGGGCTACCAAAACCTAAACACTTATAGACTACTTGAAAGGAATGCTTTGTTTTTTCCATATAAAAGAAATTTATTGCATTACCCAGGTTCCAACTATACAGTCATCATCAGGTGTGTATAGTTGAAATTCGGGTAGTGCAATAAAGATCTTTTATGTGGAAAAACAAAGTATTCCTTCCAAATATGAAATGGTAACACAAAGTGATGCTGGAGTCAATCCACTTATACACTACCTTTAGGATGGATCACAAATGTTGCAAAGTTATTTTCATCAGAGTACCCTTTGGAAAATAACATGGGCATGAAGTAAGGAAAGGCATTACTAATGCTTCCATTATATTTGTAAAGAACTAAGCTGATTCATCAAAATTACACATTTTACAAAGATAAATTTATAACTTGGGATAATATAACTTTGGAAAAAAAGAAATGGCTTCAGTATTCTGTTCCAAAATAGAGTATTTCCACAACATCAATAACTTATTCACACTTACACTGCATTTTTGTTGTCTTGTTTGGCATCCAAGTCCTTTGAGTATATTCCTAGAAGCCCATCTCATGTCTGTGAAACGGATTTTCTTGAATTTCCACAGTGCTACATTTGCAACTCTTGTGGTGTACGATAGCTTAAAAAAGAGAAGTATGCAATGAATAGATAGATATATATATATATAAGATGACACTGGTAATACAGTCCATCAAGAGCAATTCTTAATTTGCTTACAATATCAAAGTATTGAATTCAACCAATAATTCTCTACTTCAAGGAAATCACTTTCTTCAGTATAAGTTATTTTAAAAGGATGAAATAACTATGCATTTTCCACATAAATATTTATTACACAACCGGTTTTGTTACAAAAGTAACATCATCAGGTGAAAAATTGAAAAAGAGTTCAACCTTATATACTCTGGTTTGGTGAAGGTGTTAGTAAAAATGGGGGGGAATGGGATGTTAGGGGGGGGGGATGCATCTGGGCAAGGCAAGCAAGTGTGTGGGGTTATTATTTGTAGTATCACTTTCCACCATTGGTGTGTTTAGGATGATAATGCAACCCTACTAATAGATTTAGGAGGTTGTGGGGAGGGAGGAGATGGGGGGTTAAAGAACTGGAATTGAAGAAGGGGGAGCAGGAAAGGTACAGCTGTTCATTGAGCAAAATAGTTTTGAGCTCATGGTTTGAAACATTTTTTTTAAACTCTCCAAGGCATCAAGTTGCGGTCCCTCACTTTCCTCGTGTAAAATTTTTGGTATGAAATCACTGGTGTGGTTGTATACCAAGAGATGTTTTGTGAAGTGGTAGTCAACTACATGTAGTTTATGTTCCTGAAAGCTCCTTTGTGTTCTTTAATCCTAGTTTCAAATTTTCTCCCAACTCAACTTATGCTTATGTTCAACTTATGTATTCACCAGAACAACCCACACAGTGGAGTTCATATACTCCACTTTGTTGAAGTGAATGCAAATGATTTATTATAAGTTGACGTCGTTACCTTCGTAGCGAAACGGGTCGTGTAATAAATATTTGAGTTGAAAAGGCAAGAAAGTTATTTCAACCTTTTAAAAATCATGTATTTCCACAAAATTGAACCGCAAGTCTCCTTCGTTATATTTGTTTTATAACTGTCTTAACAATACACAGTAAGCATTAACTTGGCAAAGGAAATGTGCATAATTTTATGGAAGTCGATATCATTCGGATGTTTGTCGCGGTCGTCCAATGAATGGAAAACCTGTGCCACCATTGCCACAATAAATAAGACGTTATCTTTTAAGTTAGGAAAACGGTCAAAATAAGGGTTCAACTTTCGGGATATATAACTCAACATAATATCTGGTATTACCACAAACCACTGATACTGGAACTATTGAAAAGGCCATCATTGCGTTTCGCAAATGCGAATACAACGGGGAAACCTGAGAATAGAATATCGAAGGAAATGAGAACAGATTAATGCATTTTAGTAGTTTCTGCTAATGATGACCATTTCAGTGCCATAGGATGTATATTGAAATTTCTGTATCCATAAATTAAACGCCTCCTACGAATGAATGAATAATAACTCACTTCATAGACCACATTGACTATTGGAATTTAACAATTGAAAATCCAAAAAAATACATGAATGAAACGTTGACGGCCTCACGAGTTTGGCCTTATCTTCTTTTATTACGTTATAAAAGTTATAACCTGAAACTAAGCCGAGACTACATTAATGAAATGTTAAAATCTGAGTATCAACACGTCCAGGACAGTATGTACCAAACTTTTATATTTCAAAATACACAACCCACTCGAATTCTTCCTCCGTGATCATTTGACTCGCAATGTCTGTCTCATCTTCCCTCTTTAATTTCACTCACAACCGACTAAAAGGAGAAATGCCTCGAGCATCAATTTAACATTATAGTAGCACGTCCACGATAAAGCGAAAAAACATTTTATCAGTGAATGGAAAAGTTTTGTTTCAATGATCACTGGATCAACATTCATACGCGGAAAATTAAAAGTACAACCATAATTCACTTTTAAAATTAACGTTAATCATTATGACTGAAGTCAAAATATGAATATCCTGGGTTATATTATTAAATATGAAATTGGAAGTATATAGTGAAGATCCCTAATACGTTTCTCATTCTCATGCCTTTGGGTGTAGTAGTTGGTAAAACACGTTCTCAGAGCACGTCCGGCAAATACCGTATAGTAACTTAGGTTCCTACTTTCGCATCCATCTATGTATCCTTTTTCGGGACATATAATAATCCACTCAACGCACTTGTATTCCTAGTACTTAGAAATACCACCTATTAGAAATGAAGAAGAAAAAGTAACTAAATCGAATGTGACTAATCATTCCACGTGGTAGCTATTTTTTCGTCAACTATAGAGGTGGGCTTACGTATAACGAAAATGAATTCCAACAATTAAATAGCTTTGAAATACACTTTTCATTTTGAAATGAACTTACTTTTTGTAATTAGTCGTTATCAAATTCGTCCTCTTAAGTGTTTAACGCACGAGATGTACAACGGACACATTTTGAGTCCCATAATCACACTAAACAGCCCAAAACACACAAGCACATCCGAAGCAGTGAGTATTTCACATACTACACGGATGGCGGCGCTGGAACTTTTGGAGCAAAAGTTCATTTCAAGGATTTACAGGGCTGTTTCCCTAACCTAATATTTGTCTGCTCGTGATAGTTGAGGTCATTTCTAAAAAGTATTACTTCTGCACAATCAAGTGTCCCTGTATATTGAAATTGAAAGTATTAGTACCGACGATAAGAGAATGAATACGTAGCAATTCCACAGTAACAATATTTATTCACATACACGTATTTGGTTCTATTTTGTGGAACTCCATATTTAAAGGTTAAAAAAATACGCTACCTTTTCCATAAACTGCCTTCCTTGTATGTGGAAAAGCCAGCGTGTTTCTTTCAGCCTTTAAATAAAGGCGGTTGAAGGCTCACTCCTTTCGTTCTCGCGAATACCCACGAATACCTATAGACGGCAGTAGTGGTACTGAAACAGAGCTGCCCGGTGCTGTCTCTGCCGGTCATAGGCTACACGGGAACAAAAATATTAGGACTCCCATTTGAATATGAAATATGTAGATCTCCGAAACAGGATGAAAGCAGTTACGGTGACAATATTTGGCCTCTCGTCTAAAGTATTTCGGATTCCGATAAGACTATATATTAGGTGTTAAATTTATGCATATAACATATTTTGACGGATATCGTCTGAATGGTCTTTCCATTTGTTTCTTCCTAGCAAAACAACATGTGGATGGTTATTTTTCCAGGAAAGGATAATGAAATAAAATCTGGCACTTTTGATAGTAATTTATAGCTGGAAAATTGATTATTTACGAAAGTTTATTTGTTATGTGTCCTCGAAGAAGAAATGTTTTTGTCGATTTCATTATTTTCTTACATTCTCCTCAATTACATAAAAAGAGAAGTTCACTAATACCCACTTCTTTTCCAAATATTTGCTAGACAAGCAAAATTATTTCAAAATAATTACACATTTATAAATGTGCATTTATCATATCTAAATACTTGTTTTAGCAAATTATATAAAGAACTTCAGATAGTACTGATTTATTAGCACTAATAGAAAGATATTCCTTTCAAGAGAATACATTTAATTTTCTGGAATATTTATTATTTTGTCGCATGTATCTCAGTTGAATATATTTAGATGTTACCACAGGCTTACATTAAAGCATGCTCACAAGGCCACGTCTAGTTTCGGAGGTGCCCAATTTCTTTGCGGAATCGGATATTAATGATACAATAACGCTGTTTAAACATGTTGTCATATTGATAAATTTTTCGCAAGTTATGAGTGTTTGATAGGTAAGAAAAATGCCTTTTGTTAATTAAATCACCACCATCAATCAGTAATATGAGTGATCCACCTTTGAACAGAAGTAATGTCGAGGATGCATTGTAAGATATGCTTGCGTATAATGGTAACCATGGAAATCATTGCGCCTTACCAACTGGAAACAAACTTAACAATTTAAAAATAAATTTTAAATATTAAAAATACGATTATTTTTCGCGAGGGAAAGAGACCCGAGATTGGTTAGTCATGGACTTACCGTTCTAGTATGCAAACATAAATTCATACTATTGAGGGGAAAGACCACCTTTCATCCACTTCGCTGAATATGGGACAGTATGCACTACAAATAAAATTTTTTCAATTTTTATTTTATATAACGGAATAAAATTAATTTTCCTCATATTCCTTAACTTTCGTCGTTCATATACAAATCTGAATTATCCACAAAAATTATTAAACTGAAAATAATATTGCGCCAACCTATGAGTTACTTAATCCCGGGCTTTACATATTTGAAGCTGGGTGGTTGTACTGTGAAAAACATTGAAGTAGAGAGCTTGTGTAATTCGTGGTGCTAAGTCTATTTTAGTTAGGTTATTACGAGGCAACATTAGGCTTAAAAAAGTACAGGCACAATTTATAATTATAAAGTAAAAATTCTCTTCCTGACAGGTTTTAGTAGCGTTTTATAGGCCAAAGAAAAATATTTCTATTATCTCAATGTAACTCTAATTTTTATCCAAAATAAGATACTAAATTAAATCTTAATGAATTATCTCCCCTAGCTACATTCAGTCTCTTAATCGATGATTGTCGTTACTCTCTACCATGGTTCGCGGATGTACATACAATTTATATACCGCGTTTTGTAAGATCATTAATTTTATTATCGTTATATAATCGTCCATAGCAAGTGGGAATTCTGATTAGAAATTTAATGCAGCCAGATAATAAATCTTATTTCCAAAAGCTTGAGCCTAGATTTTAAACTAGGTTATGTCTGCGATTCCCACCCAAGTTCGTAAAAAAATCCCTTTCCGTGCGCATTATTTTAATCTATTCCATTGAGTACAGCCAAGGCTGGCCATGTTTGACAAACTCGTGGGTATTTGCTACCTTACACGGGTACCACAGACTTTATTGCACATAGTTAGTCATGATGAAGGGTAATCTACTGGTTAAGGTAGGTTTTTGATGAGTCTGAGCTTCTGTTGGCCGCATAACATCTAACTATAAACCCTCTTCAAATCTGCGTACTTCCTACTCTGGTACTTCAATCACATGGGGTGTGTGGGGAGAAGGGGAGGTGCGCTGTTGCTCCAACAGGCAGAAATGTTTGCTATTACCTTACTGAGGAGCTGGGCGAGAAACTCCAACGCTCGATGAACTAGAGCGCGCGTTCTATTTTCAACCGCAGAAGGAAAACCATGTACAAGCTTACCTGGTCCAACTCCGATGACTAAAACTAGCCCAGAGAAGGACATATTTCATAGAAGCATTTATTTTCAATATCTTTTGCACAAGATTCTTCTTCCATTCTTCTTGGTATGTTCATAAGGTGATCGTTGTAAAGAAAGCAGATTCAGTCCGACAATGGTCAATAGACCCTCCCCAACCCGTCAACCACTATCAGAAATTTCTCCTGGTCTCAGCAGTCAATTTTTGGAACTTACTTACCTCTTTAAGTTAAGGCTGTGAGTAAACCCTCTAGCTTCAAACTATAACATAATGAGTATCTATGAATAGCTGTTAACTTTTGTGAGTTAACCTTCCTTTATAATTTAAGGAAAGTTCAATGCCATAAAACAATCCCTAGCTTTAATTTTAATGAGTCAAGTTGCTGGAAGTTAAATTTTTCACATACTCTTTTTATCCTAAGACTTTTTAATTTACTTTGTAAAAATGTTTGTAATTTCCCAGACGTTCGACACAATTTGTTTGTAAAATTCTCTTTGTACTTAAGTGGCCAAGAGGCTACAGAGCGAAAGACGTATATTATTACAGGGATTGGTAGCCCAATTTCTCCCTTCGCGTAATTCCTCCTCCAACTTGATTTTAGAGGAAACATTTTTTTCATATTGTCATTCTCGCATATTCTCTCCCACTCCCACTACAATGAAATCCCTCGTCGATGGAAATTCCTTTAACTATTTAAAAACAAAAGTCACAGGATCCCCTCCAACATAAAAAACCGTCCCAACGTTGGCGAGTAGAAATTCGAAATGAAACATTTGATATACCTGGGATTCGACAAATGCATTTCCCAATTGCCGGTCAGACTTGCTGGCCAGGAACACGAATGAGCTTTCTTTATCCAAGGTGATATTTTCAGAGGTTTATGCCAACCAGATGTTCCAACTTTTGGTCTATTTTGTAGGACAAGTAAGAAATTCGACCTTTACAAGACCATCTATCTGCCTCTCTCTTCCGTTCCGTCCGACGGATCCCACGTCCAGTAGACCTGAGGTCCGTCGGGGAAGATAGAGGAGGGGCGAGTTTATGTTCCCTATTGCACGAGGAAAGCAAACGCCTGGTGGCGAGCCAAGGGTCCTATAGCTGGTGGGATGGATTGATCTGGGTGACGTGCCATCGTCTCCTTGATATACCACTTGCTTTTTATCGGTAAATTATACAGTCGCCAGAGAAGTGAGCCTGATAATGTGATGGCATTCCGACCACAAGAATCGTAACTTGGCGGAAATTCTGTCCTCTGCGGAGGTGTGAGGACGCAACTCTAATGCGACTATTCGTTCGACGGGACACGATCTCTCACCTCGACTAGGATCACAGCGTCGCGCCACGCTCTTTGTTTGAACGTCTCATTCACGTCTACGTCCGCGTGATTGCCGGTCTCGGTGGCGGCGGGTTAAATTCTCCTAGACGGCCAACCTGGAGGTCGCGGGTTCAAATTCCGACTAGGGATTTTCAATTTTTCAATCTCCACCTAGGATATGGAGATGTGTTTTTGTTATTGTTATTTAAATGTTATACTGTCCACCATAATTGGCTGTTGAGTTCTATGTGTGGGTGATTGTGAAATAAAAACAAATAATATCCTAAAAGCCACCGCAAGGACTTGTGAAAGGGAGTAAGCCGTCACCGGACATATTTCCTCATTTATCGGTAAATTTTTATGTGCTAATTTTCTACGATAATTAAATCATAACATTAATTTTTTCTCGCGAAGTATTTCCTTACTTTTCTAATGATTTTTTTCCATGTACCTACTACCTTTTAAAATTAATTTTTTTAACATTCGAATTTTTAAGTTAAGTTTAACAAAATTTAACTATGTTTAGCTTGATTTTCAAGGAAAATAACCATCCAGGGTTTCAACATTTGTATAGTTCTCTCTTCTAGACCTTGTCTTTTTTGAGATTTACAATAAAATCTAGGGAGGGTACAACCTTTTCACCTCCGGACTCGATTCGGCTGAGAACAAGAGTACCATCTCCTTATTGCGGGTCCATCACCACAGGGGCAGACCGCATCAGAATGTGCCCTAGATATCCAAGCTCACAATTTTATCATTTTATGATAATCTGCAATCCGACGGTCGGACACGAAGTCTACGCACTACCTATGTCGGGGGTTGTATTTGATGACGGTGCGATGAGAAAACTGAAATCAACCCCTCAGCTTTTTCTTTCGCCGCTACCGCATTTCACGTGCGCCATTTTCACTGACGTTTCCGCTCTCGCGTCGCGCACACTGTACGACACCGTGGTTCTGAGAATTGAACGCCGAGAAATTGAACTTTTCTCACATATCGGTGACTTTTGAGAACCGATGCCGAGCATGGCTACCTAGGAAGAAGTATGAAAAGTGAGGAAGGCAGAAAATTGAAGTGGCAAAGACATCAGCTGTGTGGTTCGAGGGAAAGGACGCAAGGGCATTGGGCGCATGGGATTAGGAAGCATTTAAGTTTGAAGAATGATTTGTAGAGTACCCTATTTTTTTAAAAAATCCCCTCGTCCTCTGATTGGCAAACGACCTCTCAGTGATATTTACATTCACCGGATTCTAATTTTCGTCTGTTTGCTCTGCAAGGAAATCAGGCGCGAAGGCACGCCCATCGAAAGACCCTCGAGGAGGAAGGCGGAGAGTTCTCTCGAAAAGGGGAATGGGGGGAGGGGAGGCTGCCGTGGCAAGGGATGGGCTAAAGGGGTGGGGGGATGGCATTTGACTCGCCCCCCCCTCCCCTCCCCCCCTTGGGGTCTGCGGGTGGAGGAACGTTCGAGGGAGGAGGTGCGCACCCTCCCCGGCCGAGGGGGCAATGCGGGCGCGGCAGAGGATGGTGATGACCTATCGTGAATACCAAGGAGCATCTTATTT
>WURS02056793.1:0-10795 GCA_011762765.2 Rhinocypha anisoptera | reverse complement strand
CCCCCCCCCACCCACTCCCGCACAAAACACCCCCCCTTCTCAACCCCAAGTGCCCAGGGAACCGCCCAAAAACCTCCCCACCCAACCCCCCCCCCCCCTCTGGAGCCCCCTTCTCGCTCCGAATATGATTCACCGGCACCCGACGACAAACCTTTTGTCTTGCTCTCTCCCAGTCCCCCCGTTCCTGTCCTCTCCCCGTGAACACGTGATCTCCTTTTTTTTATTCGCTGAATGGGACAGGAGTTTGGGAACTGTGCGATCCCATTTGTACAGCATACTAGATGACTGTCGGTACGTTGGAGATTCTCACGCCAAATACTCCCTACTCTTCCATTTCGCTGGCCTGTTTGAATGGAAAGGTAAAATGGAAAGTAAAAATTATTTACGTTGTGCGAACATTGAATCAAGAAGACGTATTTTTACCTAAAAGAGGACTAACGAAGAATGGAAGTCTCCTAGCCATAGTTTAGATGATTAAAATTTAAATTAAATGGACAAATAATGTGAGGAATGATGAGATGTGTGGGGAAAAGTAGACGAGGAAAGTAAGTACTTAGTTAATAGGAAAACGTCACGGCGAGATGGAGAGTACAAACCTTGAGGCACATCTGGAAGTAAGTGAATTAACAACATGAACATGAATGAGGCCGAATGAATTAAAATAGTCTTCGGTTTGAAACACTAATATGGCCATACTCAGAATATATTCTACTGGAAGAAACGTTCACTTTCTAGCATTTTAAGTATTTTTATGTGATTCAATGTAGTTTATGCACAAGGGATTCCAGAAATGCAAAAAATAGATGATAGAACGCCACCTGATAACAACCAACTTCTACCTAGATCATTCAGAGAAAATGGATGCAATCGGGGGTAGAATACCATCGTGATGAGAGAATTTCAAACGTCTTACTGCTTATAAAAAATCAATGTCCAGTTACCCATAAAAACGATAAAAACAAGAATTAGGTTGATTACTGTGCATTTAAGAGGATTATCATTCCACACAAGAGTTGAATCGTAAAATGAGTCAACATTCATTATCATCATTTATTGATTTGAAACATTAGTAATTTTATACAGTGCCGATTAAGATATTTACGATTTAAGGAACTGTTTTTTTAACCGAAATTCGATGTGAGATGTTTTATCTGTCGTAGGATTAACAGAAGCATATAAAATCCATATTAAAATGGTATAATTAATCATGAATCTAAAGTCTGTATGAAATTAATTTTTATATTATGCGTAAATTCACAATTATAAATTAAGGTATGATAGCATAAGCCTATTATTATGCCCGATTCACAGTTTTTCAACTCTTTTGAACAAACACAACACCCATGCCCCAGGCGGGATTCGAACCTGCGACCTTTGGGTCAGCCGGCGAGCGAGCTACACCTAGGCTAACCCTGTCGGTCTTTTTTTCTTTTGTCACCGATCCAAAATAATATAAGCCCATTGAGATTGACAAATGCGTCTCTGAAAGAATTACATTTGCGAGACGTTGACCAATGAGAGTGCGAGATGTACTCAATCGGATTTAAAGATTGATGGGTGAGTGTATGCATTTCCTTGCTAATCCGATCTCTATAACGGGGTCACTTCACAATGACGCAGCATCTATGACCGGAGAGGGAATCAATCCTCTGTTTATTTACACATAGGCAAGCAACGCTAAATGTGAGGGAATGTCACAATCAGAAAGCGAGGCATTGACGTCATTGTGACCCAAGATATAATTGATTACGGCCGTTCTGATTCTCGAGTAATTGACCGCATCTCGAGTAAAACGATGACCACTGCATCCGAAGGCCACCGCCATCCAAAACAATCTGACGATTCCAGCTTTCCCGTTTCATCATATTTTTATTCCATATAGCATGGGATAGGTTCGTTTGGAAACCACTTGAAGGACTTCTTTGTAACCTTACAAAGTTGTTTCATTAAAAAACTTAACAGCGAAATTACTTGGATTCTATGTTACGTTAATGTTCATAAGGACACATTCATGTTTCCACGGTATGAGTATAACCCCTAATTTAATGCGATTTTTCTCTCAATTCATTCATCTGTCAATAATTAATTCATTAATATGATCCTGAAAGTTATGTATGTAATTAAATGCGATGAGTATATTATACATATATTGGCCTACTCTAAACGAGGGTTGATATTTATTATGCATCAAATGTCGCCAGCAATGATTACATTTTAAAGTTATTTGGCGGTATGTTGGATTAATTGTAATTAGCGAAAGTCTGTTACGCTCAATATAACACTAAAGAACAGATACTGAGAATAAAAACAGCACTCTTCCACCACATCACGCCTGATTTGGTGAAAATTACTAAAGAACAGATGTCCCTAATCGTCCATTTTAATCAAACGAATCGACGGAATCAGTGTTTTTCGTGGACCATTTACCGAGGAGATAAGCTACCGGGAATGGGAAATATAAAAAAATAAAACAGATAGGCAGTTCTGGAGATGCTACAGTGTAGTGAAACAAGTTGAGTCATCAATTTATATTTCGTGTGGAAGGCAAAGTTTTAATTCTGTTGTTATCAGATAGGCAGTTGCCTAAATGAAAGCGTAAAATTAAAAAAACGACGATAACCAGAGGTCTCTTCATGGGATTTTGTCCTTTAATCGCTGCTTTTTTTTATTTGCTATGCGTCCCCGGCGTGAACTATTCTGTGTTGGAATGTTCTTCCGATACCGGGTGGGAGGGGGGGGGGGGGGGGCGGTTGAATACGAAGGCAAGCTGAAATTCCCACCCTTTTGATCACTCGTGAATTCCTGGGTCTTATTTATTCGGCATGCATACGATGCGCCCTCTAGGTTTCCACCCCCTCCTGGACCACGAGTCGTTAAAATAGCGAACGGGCATGGAGAATCATTTTTCATCCGGAATCCGGGCATCCTCAAAAAAAAGCACAATTGCCGATAGGATATGATACGGTCCCCATTCCGATAGAACCCGCATGGCAAATGAACCTTCAGAAATCAACGAAGAAATGATTTGACATCCGGTCGCTATTGAAATAATCCGTTCGAGGCGCGGTAAGTGCAGGAAAAATTGCCCAGGACGAACAGAAGAGAGGACTTATCGTCCCTTTCATTCTTTCCCGGTTTAAAAAAAACCAAGCGAAAAATCCAATATTTCCGGAACCCGGGGAGTCGCCTGAAGTTTAGGTGGGGAGTAGAAAGGACGGACGAGTGTAGAGGTGGGCGCCTCAAACTAATCACTGCACCGACGAAAAGTTAACCTTCCATTATTTTTAATTCTTCGCATCACGTTCTCGCAATTTCTCTGCCGGCCCTTTTACTGCGGGGCCAAACTAATTCTCAAGGCTCAACGCCTTGATTGAAATTAATTACTCAACCCCGTGTTTTTGTGTTCAGTGGGGAGGTAGGGATTTCGATGGCCGACTCGCGTTCTCTGCGGATATTTTTATGGAGAATTTTTTTTCATCGAAAATTAGTCGACTCAATCACATTGATGGCCCCCCCTCCCCCTCTTCCTCTCCCTAATTCCCTCTCTCATTCTCTCTCTCTCTCTTCTTACTGAAAATAATAGTTTGGCGAAAGTCATCGTTTGCGAATTGAACCAGATTTTATTATCCAGTCTGGCGTACCAACTCCTTATACTCGCGCTGGTTAATTCCATCATCCGCAAGCACCTGCGTTTCGCGACAAATCAAAAGGTAAGATTTTTGTTTTCAAACATAATTTTTTTCATCCTCTCCCAACATTTCGGCAACATTATCTACTACGCCGATGACGTCGTCGCAGTGCTTGAACTGGAAAATTGTCGCCTTGATCACCACACGATTTGGCATGGAAAGGAGCGAGAAAATTTGATTTGTCATGTTCACAGACATAATTGGATGATCTAAATTAGTCGTATTAGGACGTTGACATAAGAATCCCTTGAAAATTATTAAAGAAATTATCAGAAATTATATAAAATATTTTATTAACAAACCGAAAACTTAGTTCCAAAACTATGTTAAAAAACCCAAAACACTGGAGACCTTATTGGACGCTTTTCAGGGCCAATGTCAGGAGTTTGAAATGAAAATTAACAGTAATAAAATGAATTTGACGAGATTCTCAAGAAAAAGAGGTATAAGCTAAATATAAGACATGAAGGGCATGAGTTGGAACAGGTAGAAAATTTTGGCTATATTTTATTGCATGAAACATGGTCCTCAAGGAAGAGATGAGCGTAGATTTGAGATTTTTGAAAGATTTATTTCGTTTCAGTATTTGTCTTGAGGCAAGCGATTGAGAAGTCCAATGAATACAAATCATCAGTTAATACAATATTCTACTCAAAGATGTTTCCCTCTGTTACATGACCAGACAGTTCATGTAAAATTCGCTGATATTATTAAAAACACTAATTCCAATAATTATATCCAAGCAATAATTGGTCTTAAATCCTAAAGTCAAAACCATTTAACAATGGCATTAGATAATATGACGTGACGATATTCTTCAACATACTTCAAGGCGCGGCGGGCAAAAATTCAAAAGTTCAAGGCAGCTTAGAAAGGAAAATCGGAAAGTAAGAATTCCTTTTTATTCTAATTATATTTTCTGCTTTCAAACAGTGATGGCGGCAAACAAAGACTCTTGTACTTATTTTTTTCAAAATTAAAAAATTAAATATTTTATCTCTAATGAAAAAAAATAAATTTATGACGTTATCAAGGAAACCCTAGGGCTGTAAGCTGGGAGTGATCTGGCAATTTTTAATCAATTCCCTACATAAGTATTGGAATCGAACTTCCAAGCTATTCGGACCACCGAGAAGAAAGTTTGACAGGAGATAACGAAAGTAAATAGGATAATGAGCTGCCTTAGTAACATGATCTGGCGTAGCAAATATTTGGGAAAGGCCAAAGGAGAATCGCGCGAACTAAAATTGAGCAAAATTGAGAACATTTATAACTTTCTTTAGAGAGAGGATGAGGGAGTTACACCTCTACTGCTAGACAACTCGAAACGACAACGACGAAAACCTAACGGAATATTGTGAGAAAATCTTTATTACACAGAGAAAGGAGCGACGGTTGCGTTTAAAGTATAAATGAATGGCCTCATAAAAGAAAACTAGCGTGGAATGGGCCCGTAAGCAGAATGGACGACGGCATAATTGAGAGATAATGTTCCAGGAGGGAGAAAAAGTGTGGGTACATATGGAAGGATGACCCAGACATGGGATGAATGGGAAAGGGACCGAAGGAAACCGACATAAGTCTAGAAGGAGAAAAAAAATGTCGACCACAATATTAAGAATTATCTGGAACTGAAAACATGGGATAAAAATTACAAAAGAGCCACAAACTGACTTGTGATCGAGGTTCCAATTCGAGAGTTTCCTCATCGTCACATGCTCCTAATCATCACAATTTTCCGAAATACTTCATAGGAAATACTTGAATACATATTTTATGGCAAAACTAGGTGAATTAAAAATCAATTCTAATTATTTCTCAATTTGATGGCAAGTCGAATTCTGATATCATACGCCATCAACTCTTATTTCGCTCTAAAAGCCGTCAAAAAGTACGGAAAATACATTAAACAATGGAAATAATTTGACGGCAAATGACTGAACACATTTGTGAGTCACTTTATTTGATTTCCAATAATAAGTGTTTTCATAAATTGTGCAATCCTTAAAGCCACCATGTACTGCGATAAAAAAATGCAAGATATACCTAATAAAAATATTAGTGACTCGTACCTCCATAAGTGCTTTCTGACTGTGTTTTTTATATAAAATTGTATCTTTAATTAAACCGTGGCTGGTTTTAATTTATTATAATATTAAAATTGAAGAGATTATATCGGATTTGATAAGTAGAGTGCAATTGGAAAATGGGGAAAATAAAATGAATACCGATATTCTTGTAGAGATTAAGCAAAAGAAATGATGTCGCCTTTCAATAGATTGGAAGCGAATTCCCAAAATGTGATCTTTGGCGAGTGATCACTTGCAGTGACGAAGAAACATTTCGAATATTTAAAGAAAAAAAATATAGCTAAGGTGAAATGAATCCAGTGGTTTCTGACTCATCTTTTTGGTAATCCATTTTGATATAAAATGAATAAAACCAATTAAACCGGCACCAAATATTTTTTTAAATTTTCAGTGAGAATACAATATTTTGTTCAATTCACGTTCAGGAAAAAATTTACTTTTCGCGACAGTTATACAAGATATTAAGGGCCGAAAATAACGGTATCACGTGGAAAAAGTACATTATATGTATTCAACGCCATCACGAAGGGCATGCACGCATTTGAAAATTCCATAGTAATTAATACGCTATCATTTCCTATGCCCTCGGTGGCGATCCCGTTTATGAAATGCAATGGAGACACATCAAAGGAGAACACGTAACTAGACCAAAACACGCTACCAAGCAACAAGATTCATAACGCCAACTGCTGCCACTGGAACAAACATGCGGTCGATCGAAGGTCAAAACTATGAGTCTAACTACGCAGTTGAAACGAGACAGCAACACTGGAGGAACTTGTAACTTAGCTTCGGTTTAAATAAATTGGGTAGAATTTCAATGGATTTTGGCCACGCACATTAGGACTCATTTGTAATAAATTTTTAAGAGCCACTTATTTTAGAAACAGGAGTTCATGCAAAGAAGGACATTGACCAGATTGCTGGCAAAATAAAGCTGTTTTTGTCAAAAGTTGATAGTTTGAGAGCATCATATAAATTTCGTAAAGGCCATCAAAAAAATTAATGGCTTTTAACTTGAATTATTCTACCGAATAATCAACCAACATCTTCCAAAATATAAGTGAATTTCCCATTTTCAATTGTAACCGGTTTAAAAATGTAGACACACACATTTTCGCAAATATATTGCGCGTTGAATGTCGGCATACTTTTTTTGATTTTACTTGAAACACTTCGTTTCTTAATTGTCGACCAACAATAGGTACGCACTATGAACCATACAGTATAATGGATACAAAAATGTAACTGGTAGGGATACATATTAAAAAGTATAAGATAAAACTGATGTAGGTATAGTAACGCGAAATCTTACCATGAAAAGCTATTTTGACAGTGAATCAACTTTTAAAATTAAAACACTTTAAGTCTCATGAAATCTGTCTGTCTGTAAATTTCCTCCCCCGGCATATTAAATAAATGATAAATGTCTTTTAAGGCAAGAATGTATTTTGAATTCGTCAATGCTATGGAGGCTATCTCACTTATTTTATTACAAGGGTGTAACATATAAACGTAGTTTGTGACACTAATAATTTTCTCAGGGTCAAAAGTAAAGTAAATTCTCTTAAAAGATTAAGTCTAGTTTTTGTTATCGTTTATCAAAGGGCTCACATCCAAAGTGTTTTTTTTTGGAATCTGTGGACACTTAATCCAAACAACCACCCCACATATTTGGGCAAGCCATCAACGAGCAATGAATATTGAGTAGTTACTGTTACAATTCACTTCTTTGGTTTTAAACCAAATTTCAACATTTGGTGTTCACCATGCGGTGGAGTGAAAGGTTATGTGCAGAATATTCTTTTACTGAATGAAGTACCAGAATTGAAGACGGGGTGAAGAATCTTGGGGGCATAATAGACAAGAGTTTGGGGCACTTGAGTGGGATTAGGCGATAAAGCACAAAAGCATGGACTAACACTGGTTGCTATGGTAATTTTTTCTGCGTGATTCCGACGCAGCGAGAGAGCGAGACATGCACAGAGCAAAACAATATTTTAAAACGCCTGGAAAAAAATCTCTCCGCCAGAAAACAAAACAGACGAAATGGAGTTGGATACAATTTTATGAGTTTTCGAGGAGAGGTTTTATAAATCCCTGCGCAAGAAAAGCCCCGATTGATCGTGAATCGCCAAGGCGATAATTTCTCGACCAACATTTACGTTCATTTTTACTACATTCTCTCTAAAAATAACTCGCCTCGTTTTATCTAAAATTCATACTTATCTAAAAAAAAAGACTTCCCCGTTCACGACGAGTGACCACTCTTTTCCTAAAACTGGCACAGCGTTTACGAGTTTTAAGGAGTGGAGGAGAGGGGGCGAGAGGGCGGGAGTGTGCGAGTGTAGAAGTGTCGGGGAAGCACACGGTCGAAAATACATGTATTTCCGATTTCGGGGAAAAAAAAAGAGTGGAACTCTTGATTGCGTAGAAGTTATACTTTCTCTCACGATCTTTTTTTCTTCATTCATTTGTTTAAACGCCCCCCACCCCATCATGGTAACTCTTGGGCCAGAGAGATGCGGGCGAAGGGAAACTTGAAAAAAAAAGACGAGAGCTCTTGCGAAAACCACCAAAGGGGCCGTCCTGCGTCACCCCACCTCATCCTCCTCCATCCCCGCTTCTCCCTCTCGAAACAGCCGGAACAGTTTATTACGCAATGCGTACAAGCTAGGCCCGCGCTCCGGGCGTCGGAATCCTCTCTCCTCCGCACTTCCCCTGCTACAAAGGAACCACGCCCCTTCTCCTCACAACAAAGTTACGAGTGGCCTTCAAAGCGATTGGACGCGAAGGAAAAGGACAGGATAATCGTCTTCATTTAGGAGAGCCTTTGAGAACTTAAGTCCCCACTTCCGCATTAGCACCCTGTCACAGCTTATAGTATTTAGAAACGGACAAAGCAATAAATAAAAGTTTATGGCGAAAAATGGACACATATATATATATATACAGCGACATATGAGATATGTATTCATGTAACATAAAATTGAATTAGACAGAGATAATCCTCAATAAAGAAACGTGCTGCAGGAAAACTCCCGAATAGGAAGAGGCCGTGAAGAAATATACTTAACGTAAAGGCGAAGAAGCTAACGAAACAGGTTATACTATATTCTTGTAATTACCTCTTATGTCCAAATTCTTTATGAGTGTAATTTAGAACACAGAAAATAATGATGTTTCTTTCCTGATTTACAGGTGGGAAACCCTATTCTACATTTAAGTGGTTGGTATGCTACAGCAAGAGCAAGGAAAGTGTGGGAGATAAAGGAAGATTATGTATATTACCCATTTAAAACGTACTTCAAGTGCGAGTGAGAGCTAATGTCTCTTCCTCCTCCCCAGGAACGAGCACCAACCAACAGTCCCCACTTCCTCCCCCCTCCCCCCCAAACAGTTTTTGCGCCCCTGAGTTTGAGACGCGAGCTTAACTCTGTTGTTGTCTGGTTCTGGTGACGCACGCCGCATAACAAATCCCGAGGCCGCTTCATACGAATTTGCGTAACAGCTGTATTAAGTGGAAGTTGAGCAAGTCAATTTTTTTCCGCGTGTGAAGGAGAAAAAACTCTTTATTTCACACCAGGCATATTTCTCTCACGTCACCAGTCGGGAACGTCCTCTCGCATCTTCCTTGTTTCGACCGGAAACTTAACTCAGAACAGATTAAAAACCGTGGAAACAGATGACACAGGCACTAGTAAACACTCGAATAATTTTTTTGGAGAAAGAATTTAAGTGACAAAGCTCCGTTGTTGCTGGTATCACTTCATTCGAATGACTGTTTCACCACAACCCTCAATGCCATCCTATGAATATGCATTCTTCTTGTTCCCCACTTTATCTGTCCAATTAATCTTTGGTCTTTCGTCTTCATGACCATGTTTCAAAGGTTTTTATTATCCGCTTGTCAATTCGACCAATGAACCACGTCTCTGGTACAAACGACCATGGCTCTGCAGCATTTTTTCTTTGTATTTACTTTTCTAATGGGTTTGTTTCAATTCTGTTCAGCACTAATATTAGGCTCTTGAGACCAGAAAGGAAAGGTAAATAAGGATTTAAATCGAAGGTAGTAAGGAGAAGAAAAACAAATTAAGATTAAGACTTTTTATATACCGCCCTCCTAAATGCATCTTTCTTGAGTACAATAGTTATTTCTCCTTCAAGTGTACCTTTTTAATTTTATCTATTCTCCCCATAAGTTACAAAGTTACAATTATACTTAGAATTAATTACATCATGACAACATTTTTATGAGGAGGATGGCTTGAATTATTCTTGGTGTCGTCCGAAGCAATAACACCAATGGATACATTGCCACCGAGAAATGTGAAGTATACTACCAAATCTTTAGTTCCGTCTCATAAATCACATCTCCTTTAGTATATTGCTTACTCACTCCATATTTGCACTTCTCATCTAATTGGTGTTGATTCTTTATGTGCTTGGTCCATTGCATTTAGGGTTACTTGTGCATAGGTATTTTTCTTATCAGTTTGAATTGCATTGCCAATTGCAAAAGGGAGAATGTTGATTTTTTTACTCCAGTCATCATAATTCCTCGATCTTTCTTTTTATGAACTCCTGATGAAAGTACTCTACTCGTACTATGGTCCTCTATAAAAGACTTTATGCACCATCACCGTTATAGAAATATTGATCATTGTGGTAAACTAATGCATGCCTAAGATTCTGCACGACGTTCTACCTTTGCATATTGCATCTGTTCTCTCTACGTAGCTTTCGTTCTCATCGATTTTACCCAGAACTCCACCATGTAAAGATTCCGAATCGTAGAGAATCGGATTATGAAAGTGATATACACGCAAAGTAAAATTCTGGCAAAAAAGCACTCGCGTCATGCAGGCTTAATACAATAATACAATACCAGAAAACCATCGCTATATTCCTCCCCCCCCTCCACCTTCCCGAAAGCCGCAAACCTCTTCCCTGCGGTCCCCCCCTCCCCATCCCACACCCAACACCCTCACCCGGCTCCTTCCCTTCTCGCAC